>CABHPP010146720.1:0-24346 GCA_902168425.1 Peromyscus attwateri | reverse complement strand
AGAAAGAAAGAAAGAAAGAAAGAAAGAAAGAAAGAAAGAAAGAAAGAAAGAAAGAAAAGGAACTTAAAGAACACAAAATTGTGTTGTTAGTGAAGCAGGTTGATCTTGGAAGAGTTGGAGGAGGGGGAGAATATGATCAAAATATGTATGAAACTCAAAACTCAAAAAGAACAAATAAAACTTTAAATTCAAAACAGATCACTTCTGAATTAGACACACCAAGCCTAGGTAGAAAAATTCCCTTGTGTAATAATTATTTTTCCTCTAGTGGTTTAAACTGTAAAATTAAACTTGGAAGTGCTGGTAAAGTTTTCTTTTACTTGTTTTTATGCCATTGAAAAAATTAGGTCTACTCAATAAAAAGAAAATAAAATCCTTTAAAAGAAGAAAAATGATATAATTAGTTGTACTATGTTCAGTTCTTAGAAAATAATTATTTTCCTTATTTGGATTGAATAAATATAAGGGTATATTAAAACAACATTTTCTACTGCATTTTCATTTGGATTTTCCTTGTCCATCTGCAACTATGGTTACACTGAAATTGTTATTTGAAGGTGCCTTCTTATATTATGCACCGTCAGCTAAATGTTATTTTTGAGAATGGCAGAAATCCATTGCTTTATGAATTTGCCTGTGAAAACATCATCTTTGAAGTAAAAATATAACATAAAACAAAAATCTATTTCTTAAACTCTTTAACTGTGATATTATATCACCCAAGAATTAATTGTTGATACAATTGATCAGATGTTACTTACTAAAATGTGAGAAGCTTACTTTATCTTAAAATCCTTTGCGATCTATTTCATCTTGTAATATAGAAGGTCACCTTGGATATCTAATCATAATAACTTCCATCCATCTAGACAAAAGCAGAAAAACACAATGAAAATTGATACTGAATTTGTAAATCTGTAGGAGAACAAAAATGTGTAACCTCGTTACATTTTTAAACTCAGGGAAAAACAGACCTACAACAGCAAAGGTTCATGGATTCTTTCCATCACAAAATATCCTATTCTTATAAAGGAGGGCACAAAGAATCCCATTATACCGTATGCACATCTTTAACTTCTCCATTTTCAAAGTGGGCTTAGAAAGAACAAAGGACTGAGAACTGTTCAATGACATTACACTAGAGGAAGTACTGTACTTGGGGTTCCATTTTGCCATCTCAAAGGGATTTTTTTTCTTCTTAGCTGTCAGAGTGCTTTTTAGCCTGTAGACAGTGTATGAGCTGGGAGAATTCTGTTTGTTCTTTTAAAAATAGTCCAAAACATCTCAGTCTTTGTGAAAATTTCTTGGAGCTTAAATAGGAAATAAATTCAAAGTCAAATTCCCTATTAAGCCATCCATGTTACTTGTTTCTTATTCCACTGAGAACAGTATATCATAGATCTACTGAGGCTAAAATAAGCTCCGTATAAAAATGGGAATAAACTATAGAAACTCTTTGATTTTACCTGAAAGTCAAACAGATCTTGAAGTTGTACAAGGACATTTCTAGTTTTCTCTTTTATATTTCAAGTTTAAAAAGTTGTTACAGTTGCCTATTTTAATGGTCATGACTTATTTAAAGTCCCTTATATGAAGATTATATGCACATTATAGGTGTACAATTATTATAGTTGTTGATTTTTCCTATAACCTGATTAACATAATGTTAGTGTGGCATAGTAGCTAAGATCACTTTTACACCAATCAAAAATTCAGGGTTTTTAATTATGTTTTATAGAAACAAATTAAACTTAAAAATTGATTCTATCTAAACTTAAGAAATCATTGTTGATTATGTCATGAATCACTCCAATAATTACTTGATGGTGATCTCATTAGGGTGTCTACCAGGTGCATACTCCTTCAACTCATTCTACAAATGTAAAGAAATTAATGTTTCATCCCCAAATAAAGAGCATTAGTATATGATGTCAACATGGAAAAATTCCAAGCAGAAACAAGAATTCATTTCTTGAACGGTGAACATTATAAATTTTTGGAGAATGAACATTATCTGAGAAGGGGTAGAACTCTTACATTAGTTACATTGTCTAAGTCTTTTCTCTTGAAAAATATAGAAGACTTTTACTAGTATGGTTTACTCATAATCAGAACATTTCACACTCCTACTTCAGATTCTGGAGACTCATGCTTATGTTTTCCTAGGAACAAGATTTTTCTATACATTTATTTATTCTTTTAATTTTTTAAAATTTCAGTAGTTGTATTTCAATGAGATTGTGTGTTATTTATATAGTATGATAACAAAGTCATCAAAGTGATTGCCACCCAACACAAGAATGAAAATATCAACATAAATTTTCATTCACTTGGGTGTTTCTTTTGTGTTCCAGCTTCTGAATTCTCCCCCACATTCTAAGATAATTCCAATGGTTTTGCAAAACTGTTTAACCAATTCTCACTTACAAATGAAATGAATTTCCTTACTCACCAGTATAGTAGGTCTTAGTATTTCAGATTTTCTTTTAAAGGTCAGACATCTTCATATGACCTAAACCTGCATCTCCTGATGAATCAAGGCTTCTGATATGAAAACCTTTGTTCTTTGATGCTAACACAATTTCAGTCTTCTACCTACTGATCGATTATCTTAGCATATTTTAATTCCATCCTAATTAAGGCATGGGTGACCTCAGCTCCTATTCCATGGAAAATTTAAGGACCATGTTGGAATTTGCAAGACTTTCTGCACAGATGCTCCTCTTAGCAAAGTTCATATAGTGTTGAAGTATTGGACTGCATGTGAAAACTCTCATAACCCTTCTGTTTCCACAATCTGACTATAAGAAAACCTCTAGCTCAAGGGTTTACTGCCCTCACACCTCATATCTTCACTCTGGTAATGGAAGCCAGAAGCAATAAGGCTATTTTTACTACTGTAATGCATTGTGATATCTCATCTTCTACCAACTGACTGTGCTCTACAATTTTGGAAGGAAAGAAATCTTAAGAGAATTAGTCTGACTTGTGTTATAAACTCTCGCTTTTAAGTCTTCCAGGCTCAGGCCTCTTGAAACCTAGGAATCTTATTTTTTTCTCAATAAAGGCTAAGACTTGCAAATAAAAGCTTTGTTCTCTGGATTATAATACATTTCAAAAACCATTTTGCACTTCAGTTAACATGGTATTTTTAGGCTGTATATAACTTTACATTTGGGGTAGAGGTATTAAAAATGAACTCGGCTGCCTCAACAATGAAGGAAGGTGAGAATCATAATGAGAGGACATGGTGGCAGGCAATCTCTCAACATTTTACTTATGTAAATACACAGAAGTAAAAATAAAAGAAAATGCAGTAAATTGAGGTATTTTCTCAATTTACTATGCATATGTATCTAAATTCCACTTTTTTGTTTTCTGTGATTAAATTTCCATAATGAATATATGTGTGATCTCATAACATTATCAGGAATAATTATTTTTTATGACTACTGAAAATCTCTTTCCTCATCTTTTCTGCTGTTGTTATTAATATATTAGACTACCTGGGTATTTTTTCAGGGTCATTTCTCATCCTTACCTCTATTACTTGCATTTATATTCTTCTTGAAAGCAACGTATTTTAATTTTCCTCAATACTAACACAATATATGTAGTTCAAACTAGGACACTCTCATTACAACAAAATAAATTAGAATGATTGTATAATGATTGTCTTTGGACATGAATTCTTTCTAATTCATCTTTTACCACACATTTGATTTCCAGTCAAGAGTCTGCCCTATCTGAAAGCTAGATGTGGTAGTGCATACCTGCAATTTCAGCCATGCTGGGTTACTAGAAACTGTCTCAAATGAAGAATTAGAAGGAGGAAAGAAAAAGGAGGAGGGAATGTAGTTAGAGTTTTCCTGCCTGGCCCACGGTCAGGATAAATCTCTTTCACCTGCCAGTCCCACAGCTGCTCAGACCCAACCAAGTAAACACAGAGACTTATATTGCTTACAAACTGTATGGCCGTGGCAGGCTTCTTGTTAACTGTCCTTATATCTTAAATTAATCCATTTCTATGAATCTTTACCTTGCCACATGGCTCGTGGCTTACTGGCATCTTTACATGCTGCTTGTCCTGGTGGTGGCTGGCAGTGACTCCCTCTGCCTTCCTGTTCTTTTAATTCTCTCTGTTAGTCCCGCCTATATTTCCTGCCTAGCCACTGGCCAATCAGTGTTTTATTAGCAACACATTCGCCATACAGAACATCCCACAGCAAGGGAACAAGGAGGAGAAAGTAGTTGGAGGATTTTGTTCCATCAGCTCTCAACTTCTTTTTTATAGCCTCATTTTATCACAATCAAAAGAATACCTTCTGTAGATGTTATTGTAAACGGTCTTATTAAATAAGAAACACAGAGCCAAATAAAGAGTTAAAAGCCCAAAAGATCAGAGCACAAGCGAAGCCTTTAGCTTACCAGTCACTGCCATCCTTCCCCTCAGAGAGAGAGCTTCTCCTGTGTGACCCATCTTTTTATTGCCTTTCTGTTCTACCTTCTCATTGGCTCTAAACCCAATCAAATGATTTCCTCATCACTGCCTGTCTATACAGACCTCCAGGTCTCTATGGTTCATACTGAGATTAAAGGTTCAGGTCACTGCTTGGCTGTGTCCTTAAACACACAGAGACTCTGCCTTCCATGTGATTGGATTAAGGGCTTGTGCCACCACCACCGGACTTCTGCTAAATGACTTGCTTTACTTCTGATCCTCAGGCAACTTTATTTATTAACATACAAATAAAATCACATTTCAGCACAAATAAAATATCATCATAGCCTTCAATGTTTCTATAATTGTTATTTGATGGCTATACAGCCAATAGTCAACATGAGAGGATGATATAGGCAATTATATAGGCTGTTCAAATCCACTCCTTAGTTCAACAGAGCCTAGACATAAAAACATTCAGGAAGAAATTCAATAGCTCTTTCTTTGAAGTCTGTTTTTGTTTCTTTCAAAATACTGTATTTCCCAGGGTCCCTAGAGTCTCTTGGACAATACCCAAGGGAGAATTGTTAAGTAACCAGTGTATTTCTTATTTGTTGACTGCTGTTGGAGTTTTCCTCTTTAAATTCAAGGTGGCCAAGAACAACTTTCTTCATACAACAGGGAATTTACTTTATTTGAAAGGAGAATATAAGATTCTAGTGTATGATTTTGATGGGAAAACAGAAGTAAAGGAACTCTAATACATACTGAAATTCATACGTTCTGATCTGTCAGCCTATAAAAAGATATTTCTTTGTACTGAGGATGGTTGCCTTAATTTTTAGCTCTAAAATAATACAATTTGAGAAAATAAATCTAAATGCTTTAAAATTGTTATGTGGATTATCTGTTGAAAATTCAAGTAGGACACAATAGGTAGACCACTCACTTGCTAAACATTTGCCAAATGCCCTGTTACAAATTCATCTTATTTACCAAAAATATTCTGGAAGATATTATTGTCTCACAGATACTTTTTAAAAGTTATTGTTAATGAAGCTTTTGACGGTACATGGAAAGTGATTTCCAAAGAAGCCATAATTTTTTTTAATGAAGTTATTCCAACCCTCTCACCAAATTTTAGTGATACTATAAGCAGTGAAACCTCATGATATTTCAGGAAGTTGTGCAAAAGCTAATTTCTGGTAACTGCCAAGATTGTTCATGTTTTACAGACTCCTATTGTCTCCCTTTTAAAAATGAACAAAGAAGCGCTTTATTCCCCCATTCCATGTTTTACAGCTGAGTCACATTTTTTATTTACAAGACACCTGCCTCCCCCTTCACACATCTCTGAAGCAAAAATCAGAGAAATAGAAAGACCAATTTTAAATTCAATCAGCACACAAGCCATTGATGCAATGGATTCCATTTCAGACACAGTCTTTACCTGCATCTCCCATATCAAAGAGGGGGGAAATTCTTCCCTCTAGAGCTGAACATGTACACACAGGATGGCAAAAATTCAATTTAAGTCTGTCCAGGTATAGGATTATTGGAAGTAGCCATGGTCTTAGTGATTGCCTTTAAACCCTCAGAGCTACTTCTATGTTCCTAAAAATGCTGATGGGTGATATTTTAACTTCCCCAAGCTCCAAATTTCAGACCTCAGAGTGCATCACAGAAGAGGATTTTACAGAATTGCAAATACATAAAATCTCTGTGTGACTCTTAGAACTGGAACTGTGCTGTGAGCTTTGCAGGAAAATATAATTTTATGGAGATCTCTGGAGAGAGCAAGACAGGTAGGGGATACCAACAAATAAGACAATCATTTCCTAAAGGGGAGAGTGATGGCAATTGTTTGGGTATATGATTGCTTCTAAAATCAGTTAGAGGTGATTTCTTGAGTTTTTCATTATTCTGAACCTCAGTCTAACACAAACGTGTTACATAGCAGTCACAATCTAAATTGGCTTTTCAAGAAGTTACAGCTTTGGAGACCTGTTGTTGGCACATAAATTGACAGATATCCTATTTTCTATTCAGAAGGTAGAGATTCATCTCTAAACAAGTACCTAATTAGAGAAATTTCCACATGTGTTGAAATGACAACTTATTAGCCCCCTATTCCATGTGTGGAAGACTTAATTGCTATGGAAATGCCATTTATCATTGCTTTTAGTCTGAAAAAATTTTCATCCCAGTCCCCACCTCAATCTCTAAACCATTCATGTACCTGCCTCTGTATTCCCAGAGATTTCTGAAGTCAGTTCACAGAGCAGTTCACCAGAATGCAACTTGGGATAAAGTCATGCCTTTTTAAGGGATCCAGCTGGGCCATGATTTACATTTAAAGGAATATCAAATCAAATACTGGCTATGAAACTTCACCATATTCCTTTTGATTTTCTAGTACTCAGTGTCAGTCTAGAAAGTTATTTAGATGAGGTGAATAAGTAAAGTAGGGGAAAGGGTTCACTAAGTTATATTCACTGGGGAAAGTTTTGAAGTAAATTTTGTAAGAAGTACAAAGTTTGTATGTATCAGACAGAAGATAATTTCCTATATTATTCATCAGAAAAATAATTTTATAAAACATCTTATTGAACAATTGTGAGACTTCAAAATTTTAATTCTCATAATAAAATTAATCTGTCAATATCTATAATTCTTCAATGAAAAGTACCTTATTTTAGACTAATAGTTGAACTCTGCACAAATAATCTATAATATTTTAAAAAGCTGAGAGATGGAATTAAGAGCTTCCAGCACGTATTGAATCATCACTGATCTCCTATTCAAAATAGAATTATTTCTAGACCTTTTGTGGAGATAAATAAATGGTTTTTCTCTTATTTTTCAAAATGGTGGATAAATGGTAAATTTAGGGAAAAGGCCATTCACATTTCACCCGTGTCTTGGTTTTGTTTCTGTTGCTATGACAAAATATCTTGATAATGAAATTTAAGGGGGGTGGTTTATCTTGTATCACAATCCCAGGTCTCAGTCCATGAGAGTGTGGAGGTCATAGGGACTGAAGCTTGAGGGAGTTAGCTGCCTTGGATCCATAGACAAGAAGAGAGAGAGAAAAAAAATCCACATATGCTCGTGCTAAGATCATTTCTAAACTCTTAGATAGTCTGTGATTGACTGCCTAGGTAATAGTGACATCCGTGATGGACATGTTTTCTTACCTCAATTAATGTAATCAAGAAGATCCCCACAGACATGCCCACAGGCCAACTTAATCCAAGCGATCCCTCACTCTTCCCAGGTGATTCTACATTGTATCAAGTTGTCAGTTATTACTAGTTACCGCAACCTGACTTGGAGCGGTATCCACACTAATTGATCATCGTAACAGATATTAAATCAACATTGACCTTGATCTAGAAATCTGTTGAAGCCAGTGCTTCACTTATGCTAGACAAGTACTGTGATATTGAACTACACTTCAAATATTTATATCCTTCTGTAAATCAAGGCCAAGTATTAGTAACAAGCTTTGTTTCTTCCAAAGCTCAGGTATGCATGAGCAAATTTCACTGCTCACATGAATTCCAATCAAAGCATTTATGCATTATAAAGTTCAAATGAAGCTAAATATAGCAAGATGAGGCAAGTAGGTTATCTAGCTTAAATAATGGTAGGGAGGAGCCAGGTGGAGAAGTTTTTTATTTTTATTTTTTTTGTTTTTTGTTTTTTTTCCTGGTTACTCAAGAAGGTTTCTCTGTGTAGTTTTGGTGCCTGTCCTGGATCTCACTCTGTAGACCAGGCTGGCCTCGAACTCACAGAGATCCGCTTGGCTCTCCCTCCTGAGTGCTGGGATCAAAGGCATGTGCCACCACTGCCCAGCTAAGGGTTTTTAAGGATGGGCAAGGAGAAACAGGAGGACTTTTTGGAGGATATGAGCAAGGAGAGGATGTGAGCTACTTGTTATTCAGCCTCCCTGAAGAGCAGAATTCCACCTTAACCTTTGAATCTTGAGGTCTTTAGAGGGACAGAGTTTTAGTTAAGTTCTCTTCATAGCTTTGCGAGAGTTGGAGCTGGAGGGAACAGAATTTCCTCTGGCGGCAAGGCGGTGATGGCGCATGCCTTTAATCCCAACACTTGGGAGGCAGACCCAGGCAGATCTCCGTGAATATGAGGCCAGCCTGGTCTACAGAGTTCCAGGAAAGGCTCAAACCTTTCAAAGAGAAACCCTGTCTCAAAACAAAACAAAAAAAACAAACAAACAAACAAAAAAGAATTTCCTCTGGCTATGACCCTTGCGGTCTAACTGCTGCTGTTAGCAGTGGAGTTGCAGGTGCTGCTTCAGACAGCAGTGGCTTAAAAGGCAGCAACCATTTGAAAAAACAGACTAACAAAAAAAAAAAAAAAAAGAACAACAAATGATACTGGGAAATTATGTATAACACATACTTGTTGAACTAGAAGATTTCTTTGTACCTGAAAAATGTTCTGAGAAGTTCATAAGGCCCAGAAGTTTCTCTTAGCTCTGCCAACAGAGTCCAAGCCCAGAGCATCTGAACACTACTCTCATAACCTCTGATGGGAGGGACAATAAAGGCTTTGAGCAATCATATTCGTGGCAGCCACCTTGCTGTGACAAAGCTTTGGTGTGGGCAGGGCCAGATTCCAAATATGTGTGTGTGTGTGTGTGTGTGTGTGTGTGTGTGTGTGTGTGTAACTTAACATGATTTAGAATTACTTGGGAAGAGTATTTCAATGAGAGATTGCTTAGATTAAGTTCGCCTGTGGGCATGTCGACAGAAATTTTCTTGATTATATTAATTGAGGTTAGAAAATATGTCAATCGTGAGTGACACTATTCCCTAGGCAGGGCATTCTGAATTATATATATACAGAGAGAGAGAGATACATATGTCATTATATATACAATTTGTTCAGCATTATATAACTATTTTATGATATGTACATTGTAAATCAATCTGACCTCAAGAAGGACTTCAACTAAAGCATCTAAAAGGATTGGGTCACAACTTTCATTATTAGATGTGTTTGTGCATATTTGGAGGATGCACCTTTAATCTTGGAAAGATGCTTTCTATATTCTCAAATTATTAATTTTACTAATGCATTTGACAATGTGAACTGTGGGTCTTTAAAATCCTACAAGGCATTTGTAGTGAGGTTATATTTTAAGTATAAGAAATTAAATTGATATGACCATACTATCTTCAAAGCTCACCTCTGTTAATTAGTTCAAAGCCTTAATTCATTCATGGAAATTCCCTGATACATTCTATCTTTATGATCTACTGGTTATAAAATATTGCATTCTTTTGATCTGGATCATAAAATCTATAAAGGATTTATTTTCAATAATTTGTCTGCCTACATTTTTGAATTTTAAAAATAAAATTTATAAACATATTGATAAGATGTTTATTTATCCTTTTATATGATTTAACCTAAGCCCTTGCACATGCTAGGCAGTTCTCTAGCACTGAACTGGATCCACAACCACGTAAGACTCTCCAAAATGATCCAGTGGTAATTGTACACATACCCTAAGCAAATTTTTTTCCTGACAGTAATGTTCAGAACAGGCCAGTATGCTATCAAATATTTCTGCATGAGGGCCTCAGCCTTTTAGAATTATACCTTAGTCCTATGAACACTCCTTTCAAGTCCTATAATTGTTTGAAGGAAGGTTTTTGCCTCTTTAAGATGTGACATTGCCTAAGCAAGGTTGCAATTGATTAAAACTAGGCTGTAATTGAATGCATTTGTTAAAGTTTTCTATTTAAAATAATTGAGATACGGTCCTGCAAGCAGTGGGCCATATCTCCTGTGTCATATTACAAAATGGGATGGAGCTCGTGTCACGGCTGCTTTTGGATAATTTGTGCAATTGTCTGTGAAATGCTGCTAGACAATTTCTGTGAGTGGCTGTTTTTGTCTTTTCATTCAAATCCGGCTCATAACAGACTATTAAGCTTGTATTCTGAAGCTATACATCAATAATTGATGCAGCATTGCAGTCATAACTGGCCCATCACTTGTTTTCAGCAATGTATCTTTCTAGACATTTAATTATGGTGCATTCATAAAATAAAAATTTAAAAATCCAGTAATTTCTTTCTTGGAAGTGCTGAAACCCCCTTTATACTATAAAGGGAATAATCACAACATTGCTAGTTAACAAAAGAAAGAGCAAATATTCCAGCACTACATGCTAATAAAAATAAAAAAAAAAAACTCCAGGCTACTTTTCAAAAATAATACCATTAACACTTTCACAGGTACTTCAAATTTCATGTAATTGAACTATTACTATGTTCTGATCCACGATGGTGTTATTCTAAAACCTCACATTTCTCCTCCCTACTGAGACCTGCCCTGCCATAGTTTTAGTCAGAGGTAATTTTATGCTGGGCTATGAATCCACTTCAAATAGCATTTTATTATTTATGACCCACAGATCTGTATCAGAGGCATTGTTCTGTGCAGCAATTGACATCTTATATAAGGATGGCTCAGATTACCCAAAGATTATCAGGGCTCTCCAAAGAGCTGGCTTCAAATCATTCTGGAAGCATCCACAGTAAATATTTCAATATTGATCTTACTGTGATGAAAGAGAATGCTATTATTGAGCTGAGTAGTCAGCTGCCTCAAAGTTCGAATTCTCTCCAAAATAATGAGGTGTCCTTGATTGACTTAGACCGACTCCCTGATTTCAGAATGATCTTTGAGTCATCAGTGAACAAATATTTTTGGAGTTTTTGGAAACAAAGATACGGATGGTTTGTCTTCTTTTTCCTTAGGCTTATTTTTGTTTTGGCAGAACAGAAATTTCTGACATTAATTGATAATCTGAGCAGCTCAGTAAGCAGGTTCTATTAGACAGAATGGTGCTTTCAAAGATGCTACACCAGACAGATCTTCTGAGTTACCTGAGGAGATGTGGAAGTCACCAGACAGACTTCTGTGAAGGAAGGGAGCTGGGGAAGCAGAAAAACCACATAAGCTCTCACTAGCCCAGCATTCTGCTTTTCAAAAACATTCTCATGGGACATCTCTGAGCTACGTGAGGGTTGATTCTTTCAGCTCACAGAGGACAGTATGAATTTTGTTTTACCAGACATGAGACTGTTAATTTTTGTTCTTAAAATTTAAAATTTAAAACAAACAAATTCTAACTACAGGAGTCTTCAGGGAAATAGACAGTAGCTTTAATTTCATTTAACAAGGTCCACAGTCATCAATTAAGTTACATCGCACTTATTTAAATATTTTCAAAGATAATCAATGCATTTTAATTTTATTGGTGCTATTGCACAGATGAGCTTTTTAAAGATTTTATGTATTCATTAATTAGCACTTCCTAAGTCCAATTTGATTATCAAAAGATGATCTTCTTTTTTTCAGTGATTAATTATTTCCATTTAATATGAAATGTAAAGTCATTTGGGTGGCATAGGGAACAAACCAAAAGCTGCAGCTACTTTAAAATTTTTATTTTGCTTTGGGAGATAATTCAGTAAACAGACATTTTGTTCTCTTCGGTATCTAGATGATCATTTGAAGAAATTTCACTGTTAAATGTCATGTTGGGAAATGTGGAAGAAATCCAGATGAAAATTAAACTACATAAGCTTGAATATTCTCAAAGGAAGCAATTACCACCCCAATACACTGTCATGACTACTGGGGTGAACACAGTCTTGATGAGTGTGTTGACAGGCTCGGATTCATTGCAGACTAACCTTCCTGAGAAAGTCGTCACAAGGTCCTCTGGTGAATCTCTTCTTTGGGTTTCTTATGCAGATAGTTGCCCAGCATATGACCCTAAAACAAATTGCCCCTTCTTCCAGAAGGGAAACTTCCCTGAAATAGATTGCCCATTTATTTATCCGCTCTCTAAACTGATGCACACTGATTGAAAATTCCAGGGCACGACTTTTCCTATCTTAATTTTAGCTGTCCAGAAAGAAAAGACAGGGCATACAAGGTTTCCTCTTCAGTCCCTGAGAAACTGCTGTCATTGTGTAACTTTCTGCTGGCCAGGCAGGTGGGAGGCCTCCAGGAGGCGGATGTTAAAACAGCCACATGGGTCAGCAAGCAGATGGAGAAAAGGATTGGGTAGTGGGAAACAGTGCAAGCTTTTAAAAAAGACAGTGTTCCACAGGGTCACACATGTGTTACTGGCTGATCTGGCATTGCAATACTGACGGCTGCTAGATAGAATTTAAAGACTGGGCTGTTCATGAAAATATTTTGGCAACTTCAGTGCTTCTAGAGAGTATTGGGGGTATGCTCATTAAAGCATATTAACTACAACTTCTTTCTGAGACCTGATAAAGAAAAGCAAGAGGTATGAACAATTAATGGACAAACAACCATTCTCTCCTTTATTTTTTTTATTTACTCTTCCACAAATTTATACCGTTCTCATCTTTATAAGAATAAATCAGCAGAGGCGGGAGAGAAAGCTCTGGTTACTCTTCCAGAGGACCTGAGTTCAATTCTCAGCATCTATAAGGTAGCTCATAACCATCTGTAATATCAGTCGCAAAACATCTAATTCTTCTGGTCTCTGCAGGCACTAGGCACACACATGGTACACAGACATACATGCAGACAAAACAACCACACAAATAAAATAAATTCACTAAATTTAAAAATGGTTAAAATTTAACAATTCAGCAGAGATTTTTATTTCTTGCTGAATAATCTAAACATAACTAACTGAAATTAGAAAGAAAGTATACATACAGAAAATGAGACATAAAAGAGAGAAAATATTCACATTTTCTTAGTAAATATGATATATCACCCTAGATGGTAAAGTAATGCAGAGGGGCTTCAGAAAGAACAATTCTCCTTGGAACTGGTTAAAATAGACTACTGACCTTTCAAAGCAGCATGACATCACAGTCTTCAATACAAGTATTAGAAATCCAGTTCCAGGTAATGACGCCTCTTACCTATAATCCCAATACTGAGGATATGACATTAGTTCCAGACCTGCCTAGACTGTACAGTGAGACCTTGACACCCTTCCAAAAAAAAAATGAAGGAGGAAAGAAGGAAGGGAGGGAGGGACCAAGAGACAGAGGGACAGAAGGATGGAGGGACAATGAATTTAAAAACAAACCTAGTTCAAACACAAAGATATCCATCTATCTGAAGGGGATCAGGGACTGATAAACCTCCGTGGTAGCAGTTCCCTAGAAGCAAGGCAAGCCTTTATTCTCTGCAGTTTGCCCAATAGTGGAATCAAACATCCTCTTTAATTGAGTGACTATGGAGTTCTTTGATGTGTAAGTGGAGAAGGTATCAGCCAATGTCTTTAGCCTAAGACAGCTGATGCCTAATATAAGACTTAAATTGCCACATTTTCAGTGCTTCAAGGGAGAGCATTGAAGCGAAAACCACCATGAAGATAATCCTCAGGTGGCGTGTTGAAGGAGTGAAATATATTATTGGTGCAGCGAATTGAACAGTGCCCAAACCATAAGGCAATGCTTGAAGCCCATGTGACACAAAAAGCCAAAGTTGTTCATAGTTAAACAAAATATGAAGTTATTTTCACCCATCTATTCTTGTATCTGTATTGGCTAGCATTTGCTGAGAGACACCAACCTAGCAAAATGTAGACAGTAAAAGATCTGATGCAAGGGGTTGTCCTGAGTGCCTGCAAGCTGCTGGCTAGGTTTGTCTGCCAGCTCTCAGGAAGGGTGGCTTAGAGACCCAGTGCTCAAAGCCGCACTGTTTCTCACAGGTGTGGTGTCTTTGTAAGAGTTATCTTTGATTCTGCTCTTAAGACCTCTCACCTGATTGAATCATGGCCATCCGACTATGATCACCTCCCTCATTTAAGGTCAACTGATTATGGGCTTCAGTCGTGGCAGCGAAATGCGGCATTATCTTAATTAACATCTGATTAAATAGCTACAGACTGGACTTTAACCTGGCCTAGAGGGTGCATGAAATTAATCATGACAGGCTCACATATATAAACATGTAGGTCACTGCATTCCTTTCCTACACTGATAACAAAGAGGAAGTCAGCCCCGAAGTAGTTGAGGAAGATTTAGGCATTAAGGAAAAGTAAGGGTGGGGTAGAAAAACAAAACAAAACAAACAAACAAACAAACAAAAAAAAACGTCTGAATCTAAAGTGGAGTCTCTGTAATAGAGGAAGGATAAAACTATTTCTAATATTAAATAGTACATTTTTGTTCACTGTGAATCTCATTTCCTTTGGTTCTTTTACATCCCTCCTCTTCTTTCATTGGCATGAAACTCAGAGACATCCATTGCCTTGAGTAAAAGCTGCAAGAGTCCAACCTTGTGAATTTCAGAAGCCAAGACTTATATAAGAAGTGTAGAGCAATATCTTTCAGGGAAGGATTCCTACCACCTACTGGCAAACTCCAAAATAAATTAAAATATGTTTTCAGGATTCTGAGAGAAAGGCAGAAAATGGAAAGGTCAGGTGAGATTTGATTTTTAGATCCGAGGTAGGACCATGATTAACACTCAAGCTAGTCCACTGCGCTGTGTTTCAAAAGAGAAGTAACAAATAGTCCACAGCATTTGAAAAGAGAAGGACCTGCTATTCATTAATCAGGTCTGTCCATACATTTGAAGAGCTTGAGGGGAGTACTAAAGATGAAACAGAATTTTTCTTTATCAGACTTGGGAAGAATGAGAATTAAAATGCTAGTTAAGAGAACAGAAGCCTCTTTGCCCTGTAGTAGGGGGATAAGGCCATCCCTACAATGGTCTATGTGTGATGACACCACTCACTATGAAGATATTTTGGTTAAAGAAATGAAATGGAGATTAGAAATGGTCTTGCCTTCAAATTATTTTAGCGTGTCTTGACCTGGAACCAATTTAACCACAAAAGTTGTTAAATTAGCAACCTGCTGTGAAGAGTTCATACTGGAGTTACAACTGATGTCTTTGCCACGCACTCCATATATGTGTGTGTGTATGTGTATGTATGTATGTGTATATGTATATGTACATGTATATGTGTATATATATATATATATACACACACACACACACACACATAGTCTGTGTGTACTTACTACAGATTATCCTTTACCATATTGAAGTTTGATACTGACACATCTCATTAGATGTCCTCGTGCTACATTTTTTGCAGTTAAAACACGACAAAATGGCCTTGTTATGGGACCCCAAAAGGTATATTCATGCTCCATTGTTATTCTGGAGAAAGCAATGTCTGCAGGAGCTCTTGACAGCATTGGCTGTCACCAAGACACAGGTCTTAGTCATCAAGCCTGACAATACATATGCCTGAGTTTGAGCTACAATTTTGTGAGATGTTGCTGCCATACTTTCCCTGTTCATTTCTAGCTGATATACTGACTTACTGTAGTAAGGACTAATATATCCTTATCCAAGTTTGCATCACTAGGAACTTACAGCCAAGGAGATCCTGGCTTCTGGAAACCCTCAGTTCCTTTTCATTAATGGAAGGTTTGAGTTGCCTGTGGGTTTGCAGTTGATGTGTAACCTCTGCCTCACTCAAGTGTATTGTTAGTCCATAGCCCTGAGTGCAGAAATAATTGACACCCCACTCCATCTCCTTCCGTATAAGACTGCAGGGCATAGTCAGCCACGTTAAAGAATTGCAAGGTGACTGCTTCAAATATTGCAGGTTTCTACTGAATCCTGCTCAAAGGCAAGAACTTTCTGGAATAGGAAAAGGAAATCTTTATACCGATGTTCACATTTCTGCCTGCATCAGTGTAAAGAACTAGAGAGAGAAGATTGACTGCTCTAAAAGCAAGGACAACCCCTTCTAAATCCACTGGACTTGGAAAAAAAAGATGGAGTAGAGGTATGTTCAAGACATTGCCACACACTGCAGACAGCTCTTCATGCTTGTATTAGTATCACATCATATGATATGATGTGACTTTCTTTCATATGCGTTCATATATAAATACACACACACACACACACACACACACACACACACACACACACACACACACACATATATATATAATGCTAGTCATGCACTGGTACATTTAAAAATATCCTAACATAATTGGTGATTTCAAATGGGTTATTGTTCCTCATATTTCTTATAGGCAACAGGGAAGAGGCTCCCAATCAGGTTACTCAAGTGATTGTAGTCAGATGATTCATAACCCTGAAGGTATTTGAAGACTTCTTCACGTAAACATCTAGAACAAGGGTCAGAAAAGATTGGATCGGGGAGATTGGTGGGCACCTCCATTTCCACTGGGCCTGTCCACATGGCTCACTTGGGCATCCTTGTAACACAGAACATTCAAAGTAAACAGACTCCAAATTTGTTGCTTAAGAGAATGAGAGAAAAAAACATGCAGCTGCCGAACTATTGAGACTGAGGTCTAGAAAACAAAGAGTATCATATAAGGTGTGAGTTAAGGATCCCTAATAAAGAACTGTTATCTTTTGATAGTTATCTATCAAATTCCTTATGTATGATGTGTTCATGATCATAGCATTGTAGGTCATGATGTGCTGAATCCTTTTTCGCATAATCTGTCAGTATAGACAACTATGATTTACATTGAGTTCAGATTCAAGTAAACACTCTTATGAGTGCATAATTGTCATGCACATTATTTATTTTTACATGGGGTGAGTTTTTCTTGACTTTAAGCAAATATTAAAAATTCTCAGGCTTAACGGAAACTAAAACAGGAAGCATAATTAGCCATAATCTCTCCTTCTAAAAGTGGGTATAAAATATGCAAATATATTGCATGGTTATACAAATCAGGTTTTTGTCAATCATACAGAAATATTTGCAAACATAGACCAAGTTATATTCGCTACAATTCATTTGACTGTAAATAAAATAATGGCCAAGTCTCAGTGGTTTACATATAGACACACAATTATTTTGCACAGTAAGAAATATAAAGATAGGCATCTCCAGTGTGGTAGTAATGATGTTATTCCTGACAAAGGATTTAAAAAATCTGTTGTTCTGCTCTCTTAACAGTTGTTTTTCTTCATTAGTGTTTATACTTTGTGTGGTTTTCCCTTATTCCTTATTTCAGATCATAGGAAGTAAAGTAAAAAAAATCCTTTACTTTATATATCTTTTTTTTTGCTTTTAAGATTTTTTTTTCTTTATTTTATTTTACATACCAACCCCAGTTTCCCCTCCCTCTTGTCCTCCCATTCCCTCCTCCCACCTCCCTTCTACACCCCCATCCATTCCTCTTCCTTCTCCATTCAGATGGGGTAAGGTCTCCCTTGGGAGACATATATCTTAAATGAATGTTTTAGTAGTAGTTAACTTTATTAGCAGAATAAAGTTAAATAAAGATAACTTTATTGTTTATGAATGTCATATATGTAATTAGTTCTTTAAATAACTATAGCATATCATCACATTTTCCAACCATAGTTTACCATGAGGAATGTGGTGTTCTTTACAAACTCCTAGATAACCTAGTGTTGCCTATATTCTGGATATCTCCATGGTTTCCTTTAATTTTACTAAGATATTGCCAACCTTCCTTTGGCAGACACAATCTACTTGTATGTCTTATGATAGAGCTGTATTATTTCGCTCCATGACTAAAACAAATTAGTAAACAGGGATGATACATCCATGTTATGACAATGGTGCTTCAGACTGGCCATCTGTTGCCTACCGCATCTTTAGGAATTTCATTGCTTCTTCCCCCAGCCCTATTAATTGAAATAAAGATCCACAGTCCTTGCTTATATTTAACTGTAGAGAGATCTTAATAATTTGAAATTAGCACTGACCAGCTGAGTTATATAACTTAAGAAGGTCATAAGGCCTCAATCTGATGATAAGCCTTACATTAGTGAGTTAGTACCCATGAGACAATCAAGGCAATTGTATTCATAAAATAAGAATCTGAGCCACTAAAGAATGGCATATTGCGTAAATTCAAAGCACCACTCTGAAAGTGTACTTGTACCTCAATTACTGGGCCATCCTTTCTCCAGAGTTGAGAATCTAAGTTTTCTCTAATTAGCTTAAATAGTCAGCTAATATTTTAAGCCTTTTTTCTGTTTAGTTATTTTCTTAATCCCTCACACACACTTTAGGAGTCCCATAAAAACACTATTTTTTTTCTTTTTATTGATTTATTTACTTATTACTTATTTTACTTCTTGGCAACAGTTTCCCCTCCCTCTTCTCCTCCCAGGCCCTCTGCCCCACTGCTCATCTGTTTCCACCCCACAATCCACTCCTTTATTTAGGAAAGGGCAATTCTCCCCTGAGTATCAACAAAACATGGCATATCAAGTTGCAGTAAGATTAAAAATCTCCCCATGTATTAAAGTTGGGCAAGGCACCCCAACAGCCACTATTCCCACTGTCAGGAGTCCTACAAGAGGACCAAGCTACACAACTGTCACATATATGCAGATGGCCTAGGTCAGTCCTATGCAGGCTGCTTGCTTGCCAGTTCAGTTTCTGTGAGCCCCTTTGAGCCTAGGTTAGTGGAGTCTGTGAGTTATCTTCTACTCAATGATTTACACACAATGAGATTTGGTGTCTCTATCCTTCTGTCTCGACTTGAATTAAAATAGTAGAAAGAATTAAAGTCCCTTGTTCTTACATGTCCATTAATGTTTCACTCAAAAAAAATGTTGCCAGAATCAGAGATGTACCAGAGATCTCACTCTGGGCCTGCAGCACTGTAGGTAATTAAAACTAGTCTGGAGAATTCTTAAAAACCAAAAAATCTGATAATATTCAAACAGTATCAAAGCAACTGGTCAATGTTGAAGTTCAGTATGTTGAACAAATGCTTATATGACTGTTTAAAAATGTATTCTTCTCTCATATGTTACACCCTGACATCAGTTGATTTTCCCTCCTCTTCTCCTAGTTCCTCCCCAGCAACTCTGCTCTCCTGCCGACCCACTGTTCCTCTATTTCCCTTCAGAAAAGAACAGGTCTCCCAAGAATATCAACCGAATAGAGCATAACAAGTTACTGTAATCCTAGGCACAAACCCTTCTATCAAGGCTGGATGAGGCAACCTAGTAGGAGGAAAAGTGTCCCACAAGCAGGCAAGAGTCAGAATTACCTTATAATGGGGCTACAATGCCCCTATTAAACAGCACAATATAACAAATAAAAAACCCGGTGCTATAAAAGGACTGACTCTTTGGGAGTAGTCAGCCAGTGTGTTCCCATAGGCCCCCAAATATCACAGGCTACTGGCACTGCTCTTGCTTACCCTCCAGGGAATAGTGTTGGGGATGTGGGCAATAGAGGAAGACTTGGAAGAGAGGGAATGAGGGTAGAGAGTATCAAAACCTATTTGTAGCATGAATCTTTAGAAGGTCTTATTAATAAAATCAAACCTGGATTTATGTTGAGGTCTTTGATCCACTTGGACTTCAGTTTTGTGCATGGTGACAGATATGGATCTATTTGCAATCTTCTGCATGTTGACATCCAGTTATGCCAGCACCATTTGTTGAAGATGCTTTCTTTTTTCCATTGTACAGTTTTGGATACTTTGTTGAAAATCATATGTTCATAGGTGTGTGGATTAATGTCAGGGTCTTCAATTCGATTCCATTGGTCCACATGTCGGTTTTTATGCCAGTACCAGGCTGTTTTTATTACTATAGCTCTATAGTAGAGCTTGAGGTCAGGGATCATGATGCCTTCAGAGGTTGCGTTATTATACAGGATCCTTTTAGCTTTCCTAGGTTTTTTGATTTTCCATATAAAGTTAAGTATTGTTCTTTCCAAGTCTGTGAAGAATTGTGTTGGGATTTTGATGGGGATTGCATTGAATCTGTATATTGCTTTTGGTAAGATTGCCATTTTTACTATGTTGATACTACCTATCCATGAGCATGGGAGATCTTTCCATTTCCTGATATCTTCTGGGGAGGCTCTCAGGAATCCACAAGGTTGACCGCACCTTGGTCAGCTGGCAGTGGTCCAGAGGGTGCCTGGACTGGTCTACTCTAGTGACCAGCCTAGCAAATAGCCTAGCTGTCATCATAGAGCCTTTGTCCAGTGACTGATGGAGGCAGATAGAGAGATCCCTGGCCAGGCACCGGGGTGAGCTCCAGGAATCCAGTTGATGAGAGAGAAGAGAGATACTGCAGGCGAGGGACGTGGAGATCATGATGGGAGGACGTGCAGAGATGACCGGCCACACTAGTGGAAGCCCATGAACTGAGGACTGGTGGCTGTGGAGCCCCCATGGGACTGGACTAGGCCCTCTGGATATGGAAGACGGTTGTTTGGCTTGAACTGTTTGGGAGGCACCCAGGCAGGGGGATCAAGATCTGTCCCTGGTCTATGGGCAGGCTTCTGGAACCCGGTGCCTGTGGTGTGACACCTTGCACAGCCTTGGTGCAGTGGGAAGGAGCTTGGACCTGCCTAGGCTCAGTGTGCTGGGCTCTGCTGACTCCCCAGGGGAGACCTCGATTTGGGGGATGTGGGGATTCGGGGTCGCTTGGGAAAGAGGGCTGGGGGTGGGAGGAGGCAGGAGGGGGGATCTGCAGAGAGTATGTGGAGTGAGTAGAAAAATTCTTAATAAAGAAAAATAAAAAAAAAAATCAAACCTGTAGCCAAGTATTGGGGTGAACACTGAAAGATCAGAGAGACAGAACAGGCCACAGCTACCTCACCTCACCAATTCCTCAGCTGATCCTGTTTCCTCAGACTGGATGCCTCTCTGCTGAACTTTGCTGCTCAAAAGCCCAAAAGCTTAACCAGGCTCTAGTTCCTGGTCCTCACACCTTAAATACCTTTCTGTTTCCTGCCATCACTTTCTGAGATTAAAGGCTCTTATTACCATGCCTGGCTGTTTCCAGTGTGACTTTGAACTCACAGAGATCCAGATGGATCTCTGCCTCTGGAATGCTGGAATTAAAGGTGTGTGTGCCACCGTTTTCTGCCCTCTGTATCTAGTGGCTGTTCTGTTCTCTGACCCCAGATAAGTTTCTTAGGGTGCACAGTATTTTGGGGAATACAATATCACCACACCCATTCAACAAAATTCATAAACAATGTTTAAAAAAGAAAAATTGATACTTTAAAGATAAAAAGAGGAAAGAGTATATTTTCCACAAATATTCAAAATTTCTACTGAAAGCTAAAATTTTGAAAAAGCACTCCCCTTCCATGTGATCTTGATATGTTGGCATTTACCTATATCATGAGTAAGTATGTTGTATTCAAATAGAAAAACATACTATTTGATTAATGCTGAAAACCACATTTTTCTTAATGATACTATAATTTATATAAGAGCAACTGCCACTTTGATGGACTGTCAAAAATGAAAATTCTGAAAAGGGTTTTCTATTTATTTGCTTATTTGAGGTAAGATCTTACCCGTGTAGCTCTGAATTGCCCTGAACTGACTATGTAGACCAAGCTGGCCTCAAACTCACAGGGATCTGCCTGTCTGTGCCTCCCATGATTAAAGGTGAAATTACCATACCTAACTATAAAGGCTTTTAAAGTTCTTCCTATTTGCAAAAGCACATTATATTATGTCGTATACTTTTTGTTGTAAACATAGTCTTTATTATACATTACAGCTGATATACAGAAGCATATATGAAAATCCAGCTGCTAGTTAAGAAGTCCAATGTTAAAGAACTTCTCCCAAATAATGCTACAACTCCATGATTTTTTAAAAAACACAGGTATTTTTTCATAAAGTGTTTATTAAAATGTAAAATGGATTTATTAATATTTGTAAAAAAAATTTTTAAAGAACATTTTCAATGAGTGAGTATGGGCAATGTACATGACATGTGTACATGAAAATGTCATAATGATACCTTTAATATTATATTAGTACAAATGAATATATGCTCAAAAATCAAATTTTAAAAGCCAGCTATGGTGGTGGATATCTTCAACCACACAACCAACCAAACAGACTAGAAGGCAAGGAAAGCTAGGATTTGTGGCACATGACTGTAATCCCAATACCTGGGGAGCCTGAGGCAGAAGGACCACAAGTTCTAGGTAGGTTAGATTGGGTACAAAGAGTATAGGGTAATATGGGCTACTTAATGAGTTCTTGTCTCAAGAAATCAGAGATCTACAAACAAACAAGCCAAGACAACCTAAACTATTGGTGTTCGAAACAGTAGAAAGTGATTCAACAAAAATAGAAAAATTTAAAGATAGACATTTAGTGGCAGGAATTATTGGAACAGATGTAATTATGTTTAAAAAAATACATCAAGTGGGCTGTAAATATGAGCATTTTTAGAAAGATGTATGTATGTATAGCACCAGATGCATGTCTGGTGCCTGTAGTAAAGGCATGGAATCCCTTGGAACTAGAATTCCAGACGATTTTAAGCTGCCATGTGAGTGCTGGAAACCAAACGGGAGTCCTCTTCAAGAACAGCAACTGCTCTTAACCTTAATCACAGAGCCATCGCTCCAGTCCCAGGTATGAGCATTTAAATAAAGGCATCAAAATTAACTCGAGCTAAGTACTGTGAACTTTTGTATATTAAGAGACATTTTTACATTGCTAAAACCCAGTTAACAAGAAAAATATTTGCAATTCCTTAAACTATTTTCAAAAAAGTTGATCAAGTTGGGGGTGTTGGGGTAGGTTCACACAGGGCGATTAAACTCTTAAGGTTGACTCTGTCTCTGTCTCTGTCTCTGTCCCTGTCTCTGTCTCTCTCTCCATACACACACACACACACACACACACACACACACACACACACACACACACACATCCTTCCCTCTCCTTCTCCTTAGTTCTGATCCTAAGAGCCACAGCATTATTTATGTAAAACTTCAAGCCTTATAAAGATTTTAAGAACATAGACATTTGATGACAGTTAGTGAAGCCAAACTCCTGCCCTAGAGATATTCCCAGATTTTCCTTGCCAAGCCCCAAGCATCTGCACCTTTGCTTTACTTGGGCATTTTAGGCAGCTCTGCATGGGATCTGTTGACCAGGAGGCTGACAGAATGCTAAATTTGCAGATGGAGCACAACACATTTTCCCCTTCAAGTTCTATGTGGCACGCTTAATCCCCAATTCTCCACCCTGCCACCGTGTGCAGCAGAAGAGGTTGATAATTAATGTCTGCTTCTCTCTAGATACATGCTGCCTAAGAAACCCCAAGCACGTTCACTTTCCAAAGATGAGCAACCATCCTGGGTGGCCTAAGAAGGAGATGCAGATGAAGGGCTGACTTCAAACACCACGGGGGAGCACACAGTCTCAAGCTCTCCGAAGATGATGCTTGAAAGGCAAAGACTGATTATGATCAGGGTAGCAGAACGGTTCTGAATGGACTACAGGTGTCTCTACTTAAGGGAGGGGAAAAAATGAGAGGGCAGAACTCGCTGCACACTGGCAATGCATTACTATTGCTAAATTGACATCTTTAGGGGAAGTGTTTAGTCTCCAGTGACTAAAAGCCTGGAAATAAATGTGACTATTAAAGTCTTATCATTAAGCAAGTTTACTAAATGGATAACTGCATTGAGGCTAAATCATATCATAGAAAATGGTTTTGTTTTAACTCAAATGAAAGGAAAATTTAAGGCAAACTAATGACCAATAGTCAAGTATATAAAAATAATCATGCAAACACTCTTACAGATATAACAAAATACTTAAAACCTAAATTAATTGAGTCATTTGGTATATGTAGAGGTTTCAACATCTATGTAGAGGTTTAAAGTAGCATACACAGTTTAAGTACCTATGAAAGAACATGACAAATGAAAAGTATTAGCAGCCATTCTGATGGAAAGCAGTGGCTGGGATGCAAAATAATAGTTTTCAATGCCAAAAGAATGAGCAAAACCACTTCTAGAGTATTGCACCTGATAGGATGGTTGATGCATTTGGTCAAACTGCAAGAATG
>CABHPP010146719.1:4224-33885 GCA_902168425.1 Peromyscus attwateri | reverse complement strand
TGTGTGGGTATGTGGGGGGATGAGAGGGTGAAGGGTGTGAGTGGGGGCTAGGAAGTGTGTCATGCAGGTGTGTGGGGGTATGGGGGGTGTGGGGGTGTGCCTAGAGCCCTCACTCATTTTAAGTAGATTTCTTTCACTAGCTGCACTGTTGGATAATAACCTTGCTACTGATATCTGGGGTTCTTTACAGGGGGCCCCCACAATGCTGATTATAATGAAATCCACCTTTTGCACATAAATACTTGACTTAATGTTTGTCCCGGATCATTTCCTTCCATGCCTTTATTTATTGTCAGTTTATTCTTTTGATGTCTGACTTTTCTCAAGAGATTCTACCCTGTGACTTGAAGAAACAGGAGGCAGATGGACAGGCCTATCGGCTCCCAGGAGGAAATGGGAGATCTGCTGAGGACTCTTCCGAACATGAAGGAGAACCACTCCAGAAGTCCCTTCTAGAGGACTCTTTCACGTGCATCACCCAGGACTTGATCCCACTGCCTTGGGGTTTAGTTCATACCTGTGAATTATGGAGGAACCACAGTAGACACGTCAGCCTCTAACCCACCTGCCGAGGTCTCCTGGAGGCAATGAGGATGGGAAAGCGTGGAAGCTGGGAGCCGGGAGACTCTAGGACGGTATGATTTTTGGAGATTTCCAGAGGGTCTCATTAGGCAGAAAGCAATCTGCAAGCAAAGACAGAATGGGTATTGTTGTTAGCATACAAGATCTGTACTGTAGGCCTGATTTACAGCTTCAAACATCCCACTCCATAGGGTCAGGAATGAGGAACCAGCTCCTGAGACACTGTCTGCCATATTGGCTCATAATGCCTTTCCTTGGATGATAACAGATGAACACAGACTAGCAAGGACACTTCATTAACTGGGAAACAACCAGGAGTTACTCCGGTAAGCTTTTATAGGATAAGATACATATGAACTTTTTCTGTTTTAAATGGCACACGCTTTCAACCCCAGCACCCAAGAGGCAGAGGCAAGTGGATCTCTGTGAGTTCGAGGCTAGCCTAGTCTACAACACAAGTTCCAGGACAGCCAAGATTGCTACAAAGAGAAACCCTGTCTTGAAAAACAAAAACAAACAAACAAAAATTAGAGAGAAAAATGTGTGTGTGTGTGTGTATGTGTGTGTGTGTGTGTGTGTGTGTGTGTTCACCCTATTTTCTGACACAGAGTCACCTACTACCTGGAGCTTACCGTTTCAGCTAGGCCACTGGCCAGTGAGCCTCTACACATACACACACATACACACACACACACACACACACACACACACACACACACACAATTTCATCTGGGATTATTATCAAACCTCCATGTCTGCTTTTACGAGGGTGCTGGTGAGCTCACCTCATCCGTGGGCAGTGTTCTGTGCAGGGCAGAGAATGTTCTATGAGAACCACAACGTTGGTTGAATGGGTGAGTTTATTAAGTATACAGTTAGCCAGAGCAAACAAGCAGCAGGCAAACGGACAGACAGACAGCAAAACACCATCAAATCAGGTGTTCAAACTATCCAGCAAAAATTGAATGAGAAAGCCCCTTTAAGGTCGGCCGCTGGAGTTCCTGAGAGAGTCCTTGGCAGAGCAGAGTGTCTCCTCAGGTAAAGTTTCCAAGTAAAAGGATAAATAGCGGCAGATAGAGATGATATCACCAAACTGCACACAAATGACACCCAGGAAACTGACTGGGGAAGTTGGGACCATCAGCTGAAGTCCCCAGGTGAGCTTTCTCTCCATGGCTGAGCTTCCAAGGGCTGAACTTTCGGGTTCTCTGTCCCACAGCAGACGTATTTTTACTATGGGACAAACGACAGTAACTTCTGCTGGAACCAGTTTAGTCTCCTCGCTGCTCTCAAGGGCACAACAGTGTTTACCCTTGAGTTGTTTCTCTCCCCGTATCGCAGAGTTGGGGTGGACAGCCCATCTCCACACAGTGGGCCTTGGCAGACGCTTGGAGACACAATCACGGGGTCTGCAATGGGGATAAGGGCCTTATCCAGAGCCAGCTTCTCAATGAACTCAGATAGCACATGAGTATTTTCCAGCATAATGTACATCAGCAGCATGCTCACCCCCTGAGCCATCTCTTAAGCTCGTAACTGTTTGTTTCTAATAAAGACTATACTTCTTTTTTGGCTCTGCCTACAATGCTCAAAGTAAACTGTTTTGAAAACAGCAAAACAAAACAGAATAAAGTTTTAAACACGTTATCATCTATTATAGTGACCTGTTACTTTAACTACGAGGATACTGACTGAGAACAGTGTCTTGGGCAATTCCATCCTTATGTGGACATCACAGAATACTCTTCCACAAACCAAGATGGCTACAGTGTCCCTAGGTGATTCGATCTTATAGAACCACAGCTGTGATGTGATTGCCTCTTAATCAAAGCATCACTATGCCATGTATGACTGACTGCTTTCCCAAACTACAACAATGCCTCAGCATATTTTAGAACTTTTATCTTCCGTATGGATCAATACCCCGTTCCTTCTAGTAATATTCTCTGTTCTGAAATCATCTTCGTCTAATATTAACACGGCACTCCATCTTTCCTATTGTTTACAAAATTCATCTTTTTCTCATCTTTTAATGTTCACCTATCTTTCTATTTAAAGATGTGTTTAGATAATTGACATTATTGCTTGATTGGATTTAAGTCTGTTGTGATATCATTTGTCTTATGTCTATCCCCACGGGGTTTTCCTTCCCCTCTGCCCTTCCTTTTCTGTCTTCTTTGGAATTATTGGAATATTTTTCAAATACCATTTTATCTAATAGTGTTATAGCCATATCTCTGAGTTATTACATGTTTACTGGTTACTCCAGGGATTATAATATGACTGCCAAATCTGTCTCAATCTATTCTGAATTAATATTCTATCACTTTTAGTAAAACATAGAAGTCTCGCAAGCATTGAGATCCCTTTATCCTCTACACTGGGCCCTGTGATATAGTCATTATAGGGATATGCATGCATATGCATATGTGTATGCATGTGCTCATTAAAGCTTTGTGAACTGAACATCTTGAAAAACAATGAAACAGTTCATATACTCTTTGGTGAACAAAACAAAACATTGTCCTCTATTATTCAGAGAAGAAGTGGAGATGTTGTTGTTATTATTATTATTATTAATGTACTACTGGGTAATTTTTACAAATTTAAGTATTCATGCTTACTGACTTTCATATCACATCTAATTTGCTACTGAGCCAACACAGCGAACTATTAAGTTCAGATTTTTCTTAAATTTAGAATTTCCATATTTTTACTGTCTCACGCAGTTTCTCTGAGGAAGATGTCTATTATATCCAAGTATGTTTATCTTCCCTTCTTTAAGAACACTCACACTTTAAAGACTTTGAACATCTTTGAACATCTGAAGCTTTGATTTAAATGAATTGTTCCCGTTGACTGTTTGGGGCTAGTCACATTCCTTGGGTCTTTCTATAGCGCATACATTGGAATGTTTCCTAGCAATGTGGCGTGTGCTGCACAGACTTGCCTAGTTAAAAGTCTACAGAACACGAGCAATCTCATCAGGTTTAGATTGCAGACACTGCTTCACGTTTTCTGGGGGTAATTTCAATCTCAGTTCAGTTTTCAAAGTCCTTCCTTGGCAGTTTTAGGTCTGTTCTGCCTTTGTGCAGTTCAGGACTGATCTAAATCTCAGGCAGAGATTTAAATACTTGTAGCCAGAAGGTTTCTCCGGTCCAGTCTGGCCTGCAGCCACTTACAAAATAATCACCCAGAGGCTTATATTAATTGCAAACTGGATGGCCTATAGCAGGCCTCTTGCTAGCTACCTCTTTTTGTTGTTGTTTTTGTTTTGTTTTGTTTTGTTTTGTTTTGTTTTGTTTTGTTTTTTGAGACAGGGTTTCTCTGCATAGCTTTGAAGCTTTTCCTGGAACTCACTCTGTAGCCCAGGTTGGCCTCGAACTCACAGAGATCCACCTGCCTCTGCCTCCTGAGTACTGGGATTAAAGGCGTGCGCCGCCGCCGCCGCCGCCGCCGCCGCCGCCGCCGCCACCACCACCACCACCCAGCTGCTAGCTATCTCTTATAGTTTAACTCCACTCATAACTGTTAATCTATATATTGCCAAATGTTCCATAGCTTTACCTACATCCCATTACATGTTGCTCCCAGGATGGCAGTCTGGTGTCTCCCCCACTCTGCCTTTCTCTTTCCTGTCTCTCTTGGATTTCCCACCTGTCTCTAAGCTGCCTTGCCATAGGCCAAAGCAGCTTATTTACTGACCAATGGGAACAACATATATACACAGCATACAGAAAGACATCCCCCAGCAAATACTAGTTCAATCTCTGAATCTTCCTCTAGGCTGCCTTGGGTCTGCTCTGTATATATGTGACTGCGGAGTCAGCTCAGAACTTCTACAGGTTCACACAGAAAACTGGATTATATGTTACTAATTTGATTGTTACATTTTCCCAAATTGTATTGGTTAACATTTTGCTAAAGATTGTGTATCTGGGGAGCAGGGGGTGCTGGAGAGAGGGTGCAGTAGTTAAAAGCACCTACTGCTCTTCCAGAGGACCTGAGTTTGGTTCCCAGCACCCATGTCAGGTGGCTCACAGTCACCTACAACTCTAGCTCCAGAGGATCCAACACTTTCCTGCCTCCATAGTCACTCCACTCATAGGTGCACATGGACATATGATTAAAAACATTTTTTAAAAGATTGTGAATCTGTATTCAGAAAAAGAACGGCCTATAGCTTTCTTGCTTTGGATGCTTTTGGCCTGATGGTATTAGAGTAATACTGACTATGTAAAATGAATAGAGATCGCTCCTCTCTCTTCTGGCTTCTGAAAAAGATTGGGTATTTAGAAACTTTGCCAGTGGAACTGCCTGCACATCACATGATGGAGGGGGGGTTCGTTTAGGAGAAATTAAAAATTACTAATTAAATTTCCTTAATAATTATAGTGTAGCTAGAGTTTTCCTGCCTGGCCCATGGTCAGGATAAATCTCTTTCACCTGCCAGTCCCACAGCCGCTCAGACCCAACCAAGTAAACACAGAGACTTATATTGCTTACAAACTGTATGGCCGTGGCAGGCTTCTTGCTAACTGTTCTTATATCTTAAATTGATCCATTTCTATAAATCTATACCTTGCCACATGGCTTGTGGCTTACCGGCATCTTTACATGCTGCTTGTCCTGGTGGTGGCTGGCAGTGAATCCCTCCGCCTTCCTGTTCTTTTAATTCTCTCTGTCAGTCCCGCCTATACTTCCTGCCTAGCGACTGGCCAATCAGTGTTTTATTAGCAACACATTTGCCATACAGAACATCCCACAGCATTATAGAGCTATTTTTTTCTTTTTTTTTAATTAAGAAACTTTTTATTCATTTTACATACCAACCACAGACTCCCCATCTCATCCCTCCTTGTGTTCCCCCCTGGCCTCCCCCACTAGCCTCACCCCCAACCCCTCCTCCAAAAAGGTAAGGCCTCCCATGGGGAGTTAGCAAAGCCTAGTATATTCAGTTGAGGCAGGTCCAAGCCCCTCTCCCTGCATCAAGGCTGTGCAGGGTGTCCCACTATAGGCAATGGGCTCCAAAAAGCCAGTTCATGAGCCAGGGATGGATCCTATTCCCATTGCCAAGGCCCCTTAAACAGACCAAGCTACACAAATTGTCTCACTTATGCAGAGGGCCCAGTCCAGTCCCAAGGAGGCTCCACAGCTGTTGGTCTAAAGTTTATGAGTTCCCGCTAGCTTGGTTCAGTTGTCTCTGTAGATTTCCCCATCATGATCTTGATGCCCCTTGCTCACAGATTCCCTCTTCCCTCTCTTCGACTGGACTTCTGGAGCTTGGCCTGGTGCTTGACTGTGGACCTTTGCATCTGCTCCCATCAGTTACTAGATGAAGGCTCTATGATGACAGTTAGGGTAGTCACCAATCTGACTACCGGGGTAGGCCAGTTCAGGCATTCTCTCCACTATTGCTAGTAGTCTAAGCTAGGTCATCCTTATGGATTCCTGGGAACTTCCCTAGCACCAGGTTTCTCCCTATCCCCATGATGTCTCCCTCTATCAAGATATCTCTTTCATTGCTCTCCTACTCCATCCCTATTCCAGCTCGACCATCCCATTCCCTTATGTTCTCGTCCCCCAACCCATATCCTCTATTGCCCTGCCTCACCCTCAGTTTACTCAGGGGATCTCATTTATTTCCCCTTCCCAGGGTGATCCATGCATTCCTCTTAGGGTCTTCCTTGTTAGCTAGCTTCTCTGGAGCTGTGGGTTGCAGTCTGTTTACCCTTTGCTTTATATCTAGTATCCACTTATGAGTGAGTACATACCACGTTTGTCCTTCTGAGTCTGGGTTACCTCACTCAGGATGATATTTTCTAGTCCCATTCATTTGCCTGCAAATTTCATGATATCATTGTTTTTCACTGCTGAATAGTACTCCATTGTGTATATGTACTACATTTTCCTTATCCATTCTTCAGTTGAGGGGCATCTAGGTTGTTTCCAGGTTCTGGCTATTATGAATAATGCTGCTATGAACATAGTTGAGCAAGTGTCCTTGTGATATGATTGAGCATTCCTTGGGTATATGCCAAAGAGTGGTATCATTGGATCTTGAGGTAGATTGAGTACTAATTTTCTCAGAAACCGCCTTACTGATTTCCAAAGTGGCTGTACAAGTTTGCACTCCCACCAACAGTGGAGGAGTGTTCCCCTTGCTCCACACCCTCTCCAACATAAGCTGTCATCAGTGTTTTTGATCTTAGCCATTCTGACAGGTGTAAGATGGTATCTCAGAGTCATTTTGATTTGCATTTCCCTGATGACTAAGGATGTTGAACAATTCCTTAAATGTCTTTCAGCCATTTGAGCTTCTTCTGTTGAGAATTCTCTGTTTAGCTCTTATGGAGATATTTAAATATATCATACTGTACCCTACAAATATGTACAATTACTACATGTCAATTAAAAAACAATTTTGCTTATTGTGATATTTGTATTTTTAAAGAAATGGTCCATTTTGTGTATATTGTTAAGTTTTTGTGTGATATGTATATGGCTTTTATAATATTTATTTGTTGTCTTTTTATGTATCCTGACATTACCTGGATATCTTGTTTCATTCATGATATTGACAATTTGTATCATCTCTGTTTGTCATTGTTGCCAAGGGATCATTACATTTATTGATCTTTCCAAAGACCTAACTCTGATTTATTGAGCTCCTTTTAAACTGCTTTTGCTGTTATTTTCAATTTCTTTCATTCATGCCTTATCTTTACTGGTTCTTTTTGTTGTTTGTGTTGATTATGTTCTTTTTTATGCTTTTTGTTCTAGTGTGAAGACTGGACCCAGGGCTGAGTGCATGTCAGGCACACTCTCTCCCACTGAGCTGTGCTTCTGACCTTTCCCTAGGTGTATGGAATAGAAGGGTAGAGTGCTAGTTTGAGATTTTTTTCCTCTTTTCTAATATAGTCACTTAGGGATGCCAAGTTTCCTCTCAACACTGTTAGCTGTGTACCATGAATTGGCAATGTTGCTTTTTTTTTCATGTAGTTCACTGTATTTTTTATTTCCTTTGACAGCTCTTGGACCATTGGGCTATTTAGAAGTCTGTTGTTTGGGGATGGGAATGTACCTGTGTAGCAGAGTGTTTGCTTAGCATGCCTGTGGTTCTGGATTTGTTCTTCAGCACCAGAAAGACAAAAACCATAAGATTAAAGTCTTTGTTTGATTTGGTTGAGCCAGAAAACACATTTGAGAGTTTGTTCATTTAAATTTTTGAAGGACTTGTCATGGCTCAGGACATAATTTATCAAGGTGTAATTTACCCTGGTACTTGAAAGATAACCCACTGCTGTTGAATGTCATATGTTACAGCTGTTGATTGGATCCTGGCAGCTGATGACATTGTGAATTCCCCTCTATCTTTGTCTAGTTGTTCTATTAACTGTTGTGGGGAGGGACATCAAGTCTCTGGGGTTTGAGAGAAAGTGGCTCCCAAAGGGAGTGGCACTATTAGGAGGTGTGGCTTTGTTGGAGTCCTTATGGCCTTGTTGGAGGAAATATGTCACTGTGGAGGTGGGCTTTGAGGTCTCATATATGCTTAAGCCACACCCAGTGTCTAGGTTCACTTCTTGTTGCCTCTGAAAGATGTAGAATTCTCAGCTACCTCTCCAGCACTATGTCTGCCTGCACACCACCATGTCCCACCATGATGATAATGGACGGAACCTCTGAAAATGTAAGCCACCCCCAATTAAATGTTTTTCCTTTATAAGTGTTGCCATGATCATTGTGTCTTCACAGCAATAGAAATCCTAACTAAGACAGTCTCCAGTTGTAATTCTGGATTTGTTAATGCTTCTCTGGTCTATCAACGTCTGTTCTGTATATCATGCATCTCCATTGTCCTGTGCATATGTCCTTAGGGCTGCTATGTCTCCCCAGTAGAATGACTGTATAATTTCACAATTATACAATGTTGTCTTGTCTCTGATAATTCATTCTGGAGTCTGTTTATCTGATAGTGGTGAAGCCACTTCTGGTTACGTGGTTTTCTGTCCTTTTTGCTCTGACCCTGCCTGTATTACTACATATGAAGTTTCTGTATGTAGCAAATATTGATATCATGTTTTTAAAGTCCACTCTGCTAATCTGTCCTTCTATTGGTGTGACGAGACCATTCACATTTAACCTAGTTATTGATAGGCTAGGGTTAAAGTTTTCTATTTCTGTGATCTTTTTGTTTCATTTCTGGATTTGTGTAGGTCATTTGAACTTTTTGTATAATTCTATTTTTACAGATCTAGAATATTTTTTTCACTGTGTGCGTGTGGTGTGTGTGTGTTTGTGTGTGTGTGTGTGTGTGTGTGTGTGTGTGTGTGTGTGTGGTAAGTGGTTGTGGAGATTGATGGTGGGAATCAAGTTTGATCACTCTTGAACTTCTTCATTGAGGCCAGGTCTTTCAGTCCAAACCAAAGCTCATCTACAGGGCTATCTATAGGCTCCTAGCTACCTTACTCTGGGGACCCCCAGGCTCTCCTTTCAAAGGCTGGAATTATAAACAGGTCACCACATGCACCTGGCATTTACCTGGGTTCTGAGGACCTGGACTCCAGCCTTCATGCTAATGAAGCAAGTACTTTAACCACTGGGCCATCTTCCCAGTCCTGTCCGGAATATTTTGACTCTCTCTCTTCATAGAACATGTTCGGTTTTCTATTTTTTCACAGAGCTGGGGAGATGACCCATGAGAACCTGAGTTTGAGTCTCCAGAACTTCCTTGAAGCTGGGTGCAGTGGCGCACATCTGTAATCCCAATGCCCCTCTAACAAGATGAGAGTTGGGGACAGAATTCCCAGAAGCCGAGGGCCAGCTAGCCTGGTGTACACTGTGGTGAACAACAGAGGAACCCATTTTCAAACAAGGTGGAAGATGAGGACAGACATTGGATGCTGTCCTCTAACCTCTACCCATGTGCCTCAAACACACACAGAGATATCACACACACACACAAACACACATGCATCATAATCATACATGCACACATTTTTAATTATCATAGAACGCTTATATTATTTTACCAGTTTCAACAAAGTATAAATGTATTGCTCTTTTTTATGCCCTTTACCCTTTCCCATATTTAATATAATTGCTTTAGATTCTCTGTACACTTAGAATCTCCGCACAGTTCAAATTTTCACTTCTACTCTCAAAGTCCAGAACATTCACTAAAAGTCTATTGCTACACTTACAGTAATTTTGCTTGCTGTGTTCTTGATCCTGATGTCTCTGTGTTCCTTCCTGTGTCTTTTCTGTTTATAGAACTTCCTTTATCTCTTCCTTTAGCACACATTTGCTGGAGATGACTCCTTTTTAGTTTAGGCTTTGGATTTTTGGATGACTTTTTTTCAGGGGAGGAGGGATAGTTTGGTTTCTCTTCATTCCTGAAGGTTATTTTCACTAAATACAGGATTTCTTGTTGGCAATTACCTTCTGTACACATCCTTGAGAGATTTGTTTTTTTCCTGGACCCCATTGGTTTCTCATATGGAATCACCATCATTTGGATTTGTTTTTCCCGATGCATGAGAAAATGTATCTCCTGCCGCTTCTGGGATTTCTTCCCTTGCCTTTTAGTTTGGAGTCTAGCTATGACATGTGTTGGTATAGACTTCTTTGCATTTATCCTGCTCAGGGCTCATAAAGTTTCTTGAATATGTGTCTTTATCTCTCTGTCAAATGTGGGCTATTTTCGGACATTATTCAGCTGTTTCCATGCCTACTCTCCTTCCGGAAGTCAGACGACACAAGCACTAGAACTTTAGGTCTATGTCCCCGTAAACCTGTCTTCTCTCTGCTGCCCAGGTGAGGAGTTCCTACCACCCATCTCCCAGGTCGCTGCCACTCGCATGTCTTCCCTGCTCAGCTGCTGAGACATCAATCGCGCTTCTTACTTCAGGTTTTGTATTTTTCAGTTCTAAAATTTCCATCTGGTTCTATTTCAGAGCTTCTGTTCCTCGAGTGAGGTTTTTACAAATCAGCTGATTTCTCCCACTTGCCTCCAGTGCGTTTGCAATCACCAGCTGAAGTGTGTTGTGATCTCACCTTAGAACCTTTGTCTGATAATCAGAGACATTAAAATTATCTGATGGAAAGCCGGCGGTGGTGGTGCATGTCTTTAATACCAGCACTTGGGAGGCAGAGCCTGGTAGATCTCTGTGATTTCAAGGCCAGCCTGGTCTATAGAGAGAGAGATCCAGGACAGGCACCAAAACTACACAGAGAAACCCTGTCTCAGAAAAAAAAATTATCTGATGGATATACGTTCCATTCTGATTTAGATCTTATTGGCTCATGTTATAATGAATGATTTTTGCTGACACCTACACATTTTGGATAATGTGTTATGTGCCTTAGCATATCATTTAAGCGTTGCCTTAGCTGGGGTGCACTGGCACCAATCTAGAAGGAGAAAATGGGGTGCCAAATTATTATTTCTAATGGAAGTTTATGTCTTCTGCGGTCTCTGTTTACATCAAAGTGCATGGGGACAATGCTCCTTGCCATTACCAGGATTGGTAGAGACCTTGATCCCAAGGACCCCTAGTGGTACCTTGACACTCCCCAGCAAGGATGTAAAATGTGCACCTTGTTCTTGCCATATGAGAGGCTCCTCAAGTGGTCTCCATGGATGTCACGTTGGGCAATGAAGGTACTTATTACCACCAAGAAGGCATGAAAGCCCTGGCTCCCTACCAAGTGTTCTATGACTCTGCTTTAGTACACGTCACGTGGGGCCCTCTTCATAGTCTGGGCACCCAGTTCATCCTTTACCAATATTGGAGGGTGGGATCACAGTTTTGTTTTGTTTTGTTTTTCTGTAGTGTTCGGCATGAGTAGGACAGCTCTGGGACTGCTAGACTGTCCTTTTCCAAGTCCTGTTCCTGAAAGTGCAGGCTCTCATTGGAGCTCTGTGTCTGTCGCCATTAGTATTTCTTCATTTCCAACTCTAGAATGTGTGTGACAAAAGAAGAAACCCCAAAGAAATCACTATCACACTATCTTTTTTCCTTTGTTTTTGACAGCTTCATACATATATAACATACAGCATGACTGCACTCACCCCCATACCCTCCGGTGTCCTCTTTCATTCCCTCTGAACCTCTTCTTTCTACCTAGTTCCCCAACGGCTGTACCATTAGATAAAAATGGCACCCCCTCCTCTAGTGGCCACTAACAGTCATTAGCTTCCCAGGAATGGGAGGGGCCTGATGAGTAACCCCTCTATTCATGACCATCACGTCTTCTTATGAGTCCTGAGAACTCTCCCTTGTCTGTCTTTTCTCCATTTCCAGAATCTTCGGTTTGCTACATATATTATTCAGGGAACTTTGCCTTACTTAAGGAGCACGTAGAGAAAAGTTTGTCTGTTCATCTCTCTGGAAATGGAAGTCTCTTTCCTGGTATTCTCTGTTTAGGTTTAGATTTGGTTACATTTCTACTCTGCACAATTATTTGTATGTTTTACCATGGACAGAAGAAGCCTTCACAAATCTTGCTGATGATCATTTCCATAAACTGGAATAGTCTGGTTGGAAATATTGCAACCAACAGACTCTGGGCTTTCCCCACATTTATTCTGTTCTCACTGAAGAAGAAAACTGCATTCGTATTCCTCTCATGCCTCCTATTTTCCAGCCTTTATCCTTGGTTCTGAGAATATAATGAACAAGGTATTATCCTCACCCTCAAGAAGTTTCTATCTAGTCAGGAAGATAGAGAAGTAAAGTCGCATTTTCATATATACTAGTACGAAGTCTAAGGTCCTCCTTAGGACATATCCTATGTCCACCAGAGCAGCCATCTGAAAAAGAGCTCATCTACCAGCCTTTACTGTGATGATAAAAAAAAAAAAGGGCAATTAACCCCCTTTAGCAACAGATGCCAGGCATTTGGGTTTACCTCTAAGCACAGAGATAAAGGGAAAGAGAGAAAGGTTTCCAGATGGAGATCGGGATACCGAGGAAAAGGTGGTGATGCCATGGCAACAGCTAAGCTGAGACTCATGGGTAGGGAAGACATAGCTGGTCCTAGAATTGGAGCACTGCCTGTGGAAGAGAAAAACCCATGTGTGTACAGTCTGGGACAAAAGCAAGCATGGAATTTAGACAAATAAAGCAGTTCACAATTGCTGAGGCACAGAGCTTGAAGAAGGCAAGGTGTCAGAAAAAGAAGCCAAAGGGGTGGAGATGGTGCTTGGGACAAAAAAAAAAAAAAAAAAAAAAACCAAGGACAGAAAGACACCCTGTCTTACGGCTAGTGAAAAGCTTATAGTTTATCCTGAGGATGTTAAAGTGTTTTATGTAGAACGATGACATTTTTATTTCTGAGTGATGCCTTTGGCTCATGTCATAATTCAGGCACAGATGAAGGTAGCCTAAACCAGGATGATGCTGGGTCGATAGAGAGAAATGATTAATTAGATTTGGGAGAAGAAGGGAGGGGTGAGCGAGAGGAGACCAACCAGTCCCAGGTTTCTGGCTTAAGTTGCTACACGGATAAGGCTATGTATGGAGAAAAGGAATTAGCAGGGGACAGACTTAGTTTAAAGTAGACTGCTGAATATATGAAAGTCGGGAAAGGGATCTGTGCAGAGGTTTGGGTTAGGTCGCCATCATCATATGAAAGCCCATGAGGTGGGGGAAAGATCTAACAAAAACATACAGAATGAGCCATCTCTTGGATGGAACCCCCACAGCACGGATACTCAGGGACTGGGCCGAGGGAAAGCAGCAGCTACACGGAACGGCAAGATGAGAAGAGCGGGCAGAGGCAAACAGATGGACGCTGAGGGGAAACCTCCACAGGAGACAGGTTCAGCACATAGAGTTGTCAAACAGCGTCAGTTCTGAGGTGAGATAAGGAGGGAGAAGTATCCAGCCCCTGACTAGTGAGCAAGAGGGCAAGTTCGTATACAAAGTCTCAGAGGCATAGTGGCGCCGGCCACTGGGTTGCAATGGGCTAAGGTGAGGGGAAGCTTGAGGACACGTGAATGTGAGGACATCCCAGCAGTGCTCGGCTCTGTGGCACATGTGTCTCGCCTACAGAGCCTTGCATACACTGACGCCCGTCTTGCGAAATTCAGATTCCAGCATTTCCTTTGGGCACTGTAACAACTACCACAAACTTAGGGTCTTACAAACAACCCAAACATGTCGTCATATGCTTAGGCCCCAAGTCTGACACAGGGGTCAGCACACTAGATTCAATCTGTCAGCAGGGCTTCCCAGAGACAAGACGGGAGCTGTCCCCTCACCTGATTCCAGCTTCCACGGACCCCCTTCCTCCATTGTCAAAGGCAGTAACAGAACATCTCTGCCACCTTTGACCTTGGCTATATCTCCCTCTGACACCCTTCACTTTCCTTCACCATGTTTATGCATTTGTGGGATTACAATGAGGGCTACCCTGGATGACCCAGGACAATCTCTTACCCTCAAATCCCTGACTTAATTACTGAGATAGTAATGGATTCTACATGTCTTAATCCAGTGCATTACTAAGAGCACAGGCCCACAGAGTGAGGAAGTTTTACAGGAAAAAAAAAAAAAGTTTTCATGGGCTTTTGGTTCTGGGGATCCATGTCAAGAGCCTGCATCAGGTGATGGTGGTTTTGTTTTGTTTTGTTTTGCTTTTTTGTGGGCAGTCATGAAGCTGCTTAGGGCATCACCTAGTGAGAAAGAATTGTGTGTGTGTGTGTGTGTGTGTGTGTGTGTGTGTGTGTGTGTGTGTCGCTCTCCCTGTTTCTTATCAACTGAGTAGTTCCAAGAGTGAGGGCCCTACCCTGATGACTTTATCTTATCTGAATCACTTCCCAAGACCTCTCCTCCAAACTCTATAGTAGGATTAAGCATCCTCCCTTTTTATACCTCACAGTGGGGATCAGTCTCCAACATGAGTTTTGAAAGGGACAGACTATATCGAAGCCATAACAGACAGGACATCTTTCTGCCTCCAACACAGGGAACCCCCTTTTTAACTACCCTGATTCTGCTCAGCAACAGGATTAAGCAGCACCTGGAGGAGAGAGGAGAAAACAGTGGGGTTGATGAATTGGGGTTTGGTTTGATTATATAGCTGGGGTGTTCAATCATAAAAGTTAGGCAATCGTGAGAACCCCTAGCTGGTGTCTTCAGTGGTCAGTTGAATCTTGACAGTGAAATTATATTGCAGAAAAACAATTTCTTTTTTTTTTTTTTAATTTGCTACTTGCTAAAATCTGCCCAGAGCTCTTTTCTTTCTTCCCCTTACTGGAAACATGACACACTAGAGAAGTTTCCAAACCCACAGCTGTAATTAAAGGGATGAGCCAAAGATATGCGGCGGCATGCTCAAGGTGAGCCTGCAGATACCCAAACCTAGATTTATGGAAAATGAGCTTTTCAGGGCCTGAAAGTGAAGAGGCTAATCAGAAATGAAACCCAGTTTCTCCAGCACAGCGGCCTGTGGTTACTTGAGACTGGTCTTTTGTCAGCAGAGGGGCCTCAGAAATCAAAGTGTGTACAGATGATCAAATGCCAAGATGGCCATATTGGGCAGGGAAGGCAAGCATGTGTCTTGTTTGGAACAGGGAAGAGTATTCAATTAATCCGGAAATGTTTGCACAAACAAATGATGAGCAAAAAGAAAACTCAACTTGAAAGGGGGTGTGAGTCTTCAGGAATGAACCATCCCCACAGGCCTGGCAGCCGTGGAATAAACACGTCAGCCAGCCAGGCCGGAGCACGGATAATGAGGAGGAGCCGCACACTTGGACAGTTTTCACTAGAGGCAAGGCGTCGTGGCAGATGGGCAGGCCCCAGTGCCCGCTGCCATTCTCTGAGGAAGCCACAGAGTTTCTCCAACTTTTCTGGGATCCAGGGCCCAGCTGCTTCCCTTTCAAAAGGGGCCAGAATGGGGAGGGCACACTTTCAGACTGCGCAGGCATCTGTCGTTTCCTTAGTCTCTGGCTAGCAACAGGGGACCACAGAGCGAAGTAACTCAGGACCACCATCCCACCTCAGTGAGGGCCTTCCTTCCTCCTTGTGCCTCATGTTTTCTGTGGTTCTGGCACCTCTCCACAGTTCAGACTCTTTGAGGATTGTCTCAGCTCTGACCCCTTCTATCTCTCTATCTGTCTGTCTGTCTGTCTATCATCTACCTACCTACCTACCTATCTATATTCTGTTTAGATCACTGCCTCGTTGTCAGAAAACAAATATCCCCACTGCAACTGCCCCTGCCTGAGTTGGGTCATGAAATAGCAATTCCTAGAGGCCCGACTTGTCCCCTGCTTGACGGGAAGACTGCAGCCTGACAACAGTGACTCCAATCCCCTACGGCAGGTCACTTAATAATTGCCCTGTATCGACCCAGTGGGATGTTTGCTTTGCGTCACTGTACAAGGCTCTGAGGGCTGCTAGGTAGGGAAACACCTGGGAACTGACATCGTTGAACAGAAAGAGCACCAAAACGTAGCCAGTCTCTGCCTCTTTCACTTGTCTTCTCCAAGGTGAGACACAAATCTGACCAGCCAATTGTAGATCTGGATCTGCAGATCACTTCTGGACTGCCCATCCGCTCCTTGCTATCAAGGCAGTGTTCTGAACCACTTCCCACCACGCAACAGAGCATCGCTTCCTGCTGCCGACACCCTTCTTCAGAAGAGCTGGGTCGGACAAGACAGGGTAGCAGGCCCCCCTCCCCCCCCCCACCCCCTGAGATCGTGTTCAATCCAGGTGCATTTCCTATTTGTTGCTGCCCACATGGAGGCCTCTGCTATACTTGGTACTTAGGTAGAGTTTTCCTCAGAAACACTTATTGCGTCTGGGTTGCTCCGGTATGTTGTAGTTGCCCTAATTAATACAGCAATCCAATGTGCAGTGTAAATCCAAGGTGACGCGCCTTAGGGCCAAAGAGAACTGGAACCATGCAGACAGAAGGATCAACCATCAACTGAAAGCCAGTCTAGAAGGGAAAATGATGTCAGTTTTTCTAAACTGAGCTGTTTATGGTACCCTGGATGGCTGAATTGGTAAATTACCGTGAAACCTTAGATTTGAGAATCAACCGCTTTGCCCACAACTTAAGTCAAAGTAAGATCCAGTTTTCTTTCTAGAGGTGTATGCCCAGTACACTTTTTCTGTCCCTTACTTTCTGTCCTTTTTTTTTTTTTTTTAATGTTCTGCTTTGATTTGGGTGCTGAGAACCAAACCTAGAGCCTTATCCAGATTAAGCAAGTCATTAACCCTTGAGCTGCAACCTCAGCTCTTGAGTACACCATGTGTGTGTCCTTGTGGGCTTTTTATTTTATTTTTTAATTGTTTAAAACAATTTTTAAATTTAAATATATTTTGATCATATTCTTCCCCTCCCCAACCACTTCCAGATCCTCCCTACCCACGCAACTTTAAGTTCTTTCTCAAAAAAAAAAAAAAAAAAACAATATAACAAAACCCTCCAAAGCCAATAAAATAAAACAAAACAACACCCCAATAGAAAACAACAACAACAAAAAAAAAACTCACCACACTGTAACCAAATGAAAACACACACACAAAAAAAAGAAAGCCTGAACATGAAGCCTGCCCTGGAGTGGTTGATATGCATAGTGTCACTCTGTTGGAGAAAATTGATTTTCCCTCTCTCAGCAGGTAGAAATGACAGTTCAGTTGTTAACCTTTACTCTAGTGGCTATTCATGGTTGTCATTCATTCATTCATTTTTTTAAATATTACAAAATAAAATATAATACAATAAAACAAAAACTACCACATTGAAGTTGGACAGGACAAACCAACAGGAGGAAAAGAGTCCAAGAGAAGGCACAAGAATCAGAGACCCCCTTGTTTGCACACTGCTATAAAAACACTACACTGGAACCCATAAAATGTACAGAGGACCTGGTGCAGACCCATGCAGACCCTGTGCATGCTGCCTCGGTCTCTGTGAGTTCAGATGAGTTTTGATCATGTTGCTGTAGAGGGCCTTATTTTCTTGGTGTCCTCCATCCCTTGTCTCTTACTCTCTTTCTGTCTCCTCTTCCATGGGGTTCTCTGAGGGGAGGGCTTTGGTGGAGACATCCCATGTAGGGCTGAGTGTTCCAAGGTCTCTCACTCTTGGTCTAAGGTCTGGCTGCGGTCCCTGTATTTGTTCCCATCTGCTGCAGGAGGAAGCGTCTCTGATGATGGCTGAGCAAGGCCAGATCTGCCTCCCTGGCCACAGCGCTTGTGGCTGGTTTGCTTTGGTGTAATTCAGTCAAACAATCTACCTTTTAACACATGAACTCAGTGAGTTCAAACTTTTCTGAGTACCAGTATAATTGAAGTTATTTTTGACACTGTGTTTCACGTTTCTGCTTTATCTTTGTTTCTTATCTCTTTTCCTGCCTTCGGATGGGTGGATAATGTTTTTCTGTATTTTTTTTTCTCTGCCTCTGCTAGCTTATGGCTCATAAATTGTGTCTTTCTTCTTTTGGTGGCTATCTTTAATTTTTAAACCATAACCATTCAAACATAAGTTTTCTCATGAAGTCTCTTTGTTCATACCTGGCATATTCCTCTAGCACATGAATAGAATTTCACACATTTACAATAAATGTTGGTTACTCCATGCCCTCATTGGTTATTTATTCCTTTTTAACACTGAAGTTTTCAACACACAAAAGTAAACTTAATGATTTTTAGGCAAATTGTTAAATACAGTTCCTTTATCTGTATGTTCTCATTGTTTTCTGTGGCCCTGCTCTCTCTCTCCCGGCTTTGTTTTATTCTTTTTTTGTTTTGTTTTGTTTTGTTTTGTTTTGTTTTTAGAGACAGGGTTTCTCTGTGTAGCTTTCCGCCTCTCCTGGAACTCACTTGGTAGCCCAGGCTGGCCTCGAACTCACAGAGATCCGCCTGCCTCTGCCTCCCGAGTGCTGGGATTAAAGGCGTGCGCCACCACCGCCCGGCTTGTTTTATTCTTACAGAAGACTATTTTTTAATGATTAATTTCCAAGGGTGGCAAAGTATTTTAGACTCTAAGTGTCCAGAAATTGGACTATTTCTCTCTCATTCTTGACCGGCTATACTGTGAGGTTGGCAGTTCCTCCCCCTGGAGCTTTGGAGAAATTCATCTACTCTCCGTAAATACCGTCGGGAGGTGGGGGGAGTCTGATGTCACTCTCACTGGTTTCACGCATAGATAAAATGTCTTTTCACTCTGGCAGCTTTTAAAAGCTTTTGTCTGTGTCTTCGGCATCTTTCAGTTTCTCCACCTTGTCTCCATGTGAGCTTGCTTTTATGCATCCCTCTTGCTCTCAGGGTGCGCCGTCAATCACATCTCTTCACTTCCGGGGCATTCTCACCCGTGATGCTCTCAAACACTGTGTCCCTGTTATTCAAGCTCTTCTTCCAGAAGCTGCATTTAGATGTGCTTCCCAAATGTGCCTGCAGGTTCTTAAAATGCTTTATTTATTCTCAGTGTTGCTTTCTGGTGAATTCTTCAAACATTATATTTAATTCCATTCATTCACTGTTTCGTTATGACAAGCCTAAAGTTTATTCCATCAGTCAGGTTTCTCAACTTCAATTTTTGTTCATTTCCAACAACATAACTTATTATTTTCTCTCTACGTACCTCTGTTTTTCTACTCACTTATTATTATTTTCCAGTTACATGTTACAAATATTCATCTTTTTTATTTTGCTCCTTTAATTTCTTAAGTGTTATTATGAAACCCTATAGGGTTGTTTCATGAAATTAATTTTATTTGAAGTGAATTCTCTGGATTATTCATAATATTGTTCACTATTATTTTTAGAATTTATTTTATCTGTGGGTTTATGAATTTTATTTGCTTTTGTCTACCTTTTATTTCATTTCTATTTCTGCCTAAACCAGAGTGCTCTCAAGTCCTACACTGATCTTCATGTGTGATTTTTTTTATTTCTTGGTCTCAGAGTAACATAGCCCATCCAGAGATCACATCCGCATTCTGCTATGACATCATTCCCAGGCATAGAGCCTCCAGGAAAGCCATCATCCTTCAACAGAATTAAAAGGTGCTGGAGAGATGGCTCAGCAGTTAAGAGCACTTGTTCTTGCAGAGGACCTGAGTTCAATTCCCAGCAACCACATGGCTGCTCATAACTCTGTGTGTGTGTGTGTGTGTGTGTGTGTGTGTGTGTGTGTGTGTGTACACACACAGCTTCAGGAGATACAGAGCCCACTTCCCACTTTTGGCCTCCACATGCACCAAGCATGGATACATTCATACAGGCCATACACTCATACCTACAAAATAAAACAAAACTTTGAAAACGAGCTATTTAAAGGATAGAACATGTCAGCTCCCTTCCTTGAGGAGGGAAGCCATATCTCAATGCTACAGCTTTAAAACAATGATTCGGGCTGCTGTTCCAGTTTGCATCAAGCACTTTTGTCAAACAGGAATGAGACACACAGATACCTGTGTCCAACCCTGGTCTCAGAGCTCAGTGGCCTATGATCTGAGTCTGGCTCCATTGATAATCCACTTCCAGTTGGTGGAAGTGTTTGCCATTCATTCATTCATTCACTCATTCATTGAAATATGGTTTCTATATGTAGCCAAGGCTAATTTGGAAGTTTCTATACAGCTAAGATCGCTGTTGAATTCATCATCTTCCCTCTGCCACTTGAATATTTGATCGTAAGCACGCACCACCATGCCTAGGTTTTTCCCTTTCAGTTCTTCCCTTTTTTATTTTACCTTTTTATATCTTATCTCTACTTGTGTGTATTTGAAACATATCAGGTGGGTCCATGCAAATATTCACAAAACTATTATGATTGGAATATGGAGACTCAGAGTAGAAAGGAGCTCAAATCTAAGACAAAGATGTGGATCCTTACATTAATTCTCTGGCCTTAGTCTCAGGAACCACAGTTGTGTGAGGCTCAGAATCATAGCTGGAAGGGATCTGGCATCACCAAACCCCACCTTTGTTTTGCTGAACCACCAAGATTTCAGAGATGATTGTGACAACCCTAGTTTCTCATCTGTTACTGAGTCTTTAAAAAAGGGCAAAATAAAGTCAAAGAGCAGAGGTGAGAACCAAGTAAGCTGGGAGCCCAGGAGAGCTGAAGGTGATTATGATGATGATGATGATGATGATGATGGTGTGACCTGTAAACCACTCGTGAAAACGGACCATGTGCAATGGCAATCAGAACAGCATTTAAAACTTGATTGCCTAAGCATTTGTTTATGCATTCACTATTTTAAACAAGTCTGTGTGTTTGTCTTCTCTAAAGAAAAGAGGGTTCTGGTCAGTAAATCAGAAGGTACCGTGTCTCAGAAAAGAGAGGTTTCTGATGTCAGGTGATAAATGTGCTTGCAGTTTCATAGATCAAGAGTGAGAGGCCCTGGTGCAAGCAATGCTCCCGAATGCCCTACCAAGGCTAAGGGAATTGTCCCAGGCCGAGTTTCCAGGAAGCATATTTGAACAGAGACTAACATATATGAAGTGCTGAAGTATAAATACATTCTCCAAAGGTTCATGTGGTGGGAACCTGGCTCTCTGTGGGGATGTGAGGAGGCAATGTGGAAAATGATGAGAGTCACTGGAGGTTCTGTACCCAGAGGAGAAAGCAAGTCTCCTGGAACAAGTTATCATGGAAATGAGTTGCAATGAAAGAGAGAGTCTGACCCTCCCTCTTGCTCTGGTGTCCTGCTTCACCACAAGCATGCTTCCTCACACACCTGCTTCTGCAATGGCACCCTTTGCCATCATGTGATGCACCTAGGGGCGAGCCATAATAACCACTGTCACGCTGGTGGGACAGTCAACCTCCCAAGTTGTGCTCTGAGTAGTCAACTTTTCTTTATAAGTTACTTTGCCTCGAGTATTTTGACATCATAATGGAAGGCAGGCTAATACAGAAAGTTTTATTGGGGGGTTGCCCCATGGGATCAATAATTCTGAGAGAAAAAGAAGCGGATTGTATAGAGGGAAGTATTGACTGTGGCAAAAATCCAACAACAGCCAGAGGCAACTCCCCTGGGAACTTTAGAGCTAAAATGCTCCATTAGAATCGCTCCTTGCTTTATTCAACCACCAGGCCTCTACACTGCTATTAAAATCAGGAATCAGTGCTTCAGGACAGGGCATGGCCTTGGGTGAGAAAACTATTGACCACCAACTCCAAATGTAAGGATTGTGTATGATCAGATAACTGTAATGATTCTCATGGATTTCTATTTTAAAGACTTATTTCTACTTATGTGTACATGGGGAGAGAGGAGAAAGCATATTGTGCATGTGAAGGCAGGTACCTGCAGAGGCCAGAGGAAAGCATTGGATCCCCTGGAGCTGGAGTTACAGGTAATTGTGAGCTTCCTGTTTTAGGTGCCGGGAACTAAACTTGGATCTTCTAGATGAAGAGCAAATACCCTTAACTGCTGAGCCATCTTCTTAGCCCTTCATTTATTTGTTTGGGGAAAAAAAATCATTTTCCCTCCATTCAGACATTTTCAGGGATCCCTGAAAACCATATTGACCACAGCTCTATGCCTATGGTACCTAATGGTTAAAATGGGCCTGACTGCCCCAGAAGGAAGCCGATACAATGATGGTAACAGCTGCCCTGTTTTCCTGTGCCAGGATGTGTGGTGGGCAGTATCTGTGGGCATGTGAAGAGGCCACCCTGCCCACCTCTGCTGACTCCCCACAGCCTCCTCTGAGCACATGGCAGGTTCTTCTGCAGTGTATAGAGCCCCAGGAAGTATGGCCCTGACTTTGGAAGGCAGATGTGAATGGTCAGTAATCAGCAATGGCACTCCATCGGTCCTGTGTAAGACCTGTGCTGGTTTGACCCCTGCACAGGGGAAAACTCTGGGCACTTGCTAACACTAGTAGAAGAAAAGCAGAGAGGAGTGGCCTGGTTATCCCATTCGTGAAGGATGTTTCATATGTTAGCATCATGTGACTGTCCTGGCAGATACCACCTGAACAGAGTAACAGAGGTTAAGTGAAGGTGTAAGGGTGGAGCTTTGATATGACAGGACTGGTTTCCTTATGGAAGACGACACCAGGTCTCAGCCACCACCTTCAGCACACAGAGAAGAGGCCATCTACAAGTCCGGAAGCTTCCTCACTAGAAAGCAACAATGAATCTTCGTCTTAGCTTCCAGAACTATGAATAAATTAATCTCTGGTATTTAAAAGGTGTCTACATTAATCTGACTGTACATTTGTTCTGTTTGTCTACTACAGAAGTTTCCATTTTGCTGTGTGACAGCATTCTTATAGTGGCTCGTGTATGCATGTGTGTGTGAATGTGGGTATACTGCCATGGCATATGTGTAGAGGTCAGAGGCAAACCTCAGGCGTCCGTCCTTACCTCCTACCTTGAAAGACGGAGTCCCTTTTCTTGGTTTGCCACTCAGTATGCCAGGCTAACTGGCCCAAGTTTCTGGGACTGTACTGTCTCCACTCGGCTTCTCTCATGTCTCATAGTGTCACGGGGATGACAGGTATTCCACTCTAGACCTGGCTTTCACTTAGGTCTCTGGAATTGAACTCTGGTCCTCAGGCGTGTGCAGCAAACACTTTTACCCACTAGGTTACCCCCACCCCACCCCCCCCCCCCCCGCTGCCCCTTATGCAGTCGTTTTAAGAAACTAGTGTGCTGGTACACACCTGTGATCCTAGCGCTTGAAAGACTCAGGCAGAAGGTTCACAAGTTTGAGGCCAGTCTCAGCAAAGGAAGAGGAAGGGAGGAAGGGAGGAAGGGAGGAAGGGAGGAGAGAAGGAGGGAAGGAAGGAACGAAGGAACGAAGGAACGAAGGAACGAAGGAACGAAGGAAGGAAAAAGAAGACAAGTTCTCAAGATAAAATTCTAGTTCTGGTACCTTATCTGCTACAGCATGAACACAGTGACTCCTTGGAGTCAAGGTCTTCTGTGGAATCCAATAGCAATTATTTATTTTATCACAGTCAGTCAATTGGCATAAGCTACTTGGTGGTCTCTGCTTCTGAAGATGCTGAGAGCTCACAGAAAAGAATATCAGCTCAGCCTCAGGGACAGATACAGCATGCTTCTTTGGAATCTAAAGAACCTGTTCCTTCCGCACCCTCTGCATGGACATAGCTGAAGATTTGGCCCCTAATCTAATCATCCATGGTGCACAATTATAGCATAAACTGAACACAAAGTCTACCTGGGTCTCCTGTATTATCATTGGGATATTAGTTGAGAAGATGTAGGATGCTGAGCCTTGGCAGGGGGACTTAGGGTAGTATGAAAATACTCTGAGTCTTAAACAGGCGACTGGCCCTGGGTTCCTTTTTGTATTGAGCCAGTCCATCCTATCCAAGTCTCTGTAATGTTGAGACCTTTTATCAGGCAGCTTCTTGCACTGGGATTCTGTTCTTCTCAAGATCACACCCCAAATTCTGATCCCAAGAGAGAATCCGTACCATTGTACTCCATGGGGAGCATTTTAGGGGCTGTTCTGGGAAACATGCGGTGTTCATTCATATGAGTCAGACTCCAAAGTGCAACAGTGTGAGCAGTGTGTACAGGTGATCATAGCTAACAGTAAAAAGAAACATGAAGCAAGGCTGAATTCACCACATCCACCCCAGAGAGTGTTGTAGCTCATGCAGCTGGAAACAGTTCCAACAGCTAACCTGCCTCAGTTTGATCCCCTGGTATGATGAGTTCTGCATTCATGTGCCAGTGCCACTACTCATGGGCTTAGGGACACTCACTTGCCACAGTATCCCACGCAACATTCTGAGCAAGTAATAATTTCATAGTGAAAAAGTGCACCGGTAGCTTCACAATCACAGAATCCACTGGCCACACTGTGTTCCTGAATTTCCCAGAGGAAACTGGCCTGATAGAATGGCTTGTTGCAGACTTAAAGATAGTGTCAGATGATGTGGTGGTTGGAAAGCAAATGGCTCCCAAAGGGAGTGGCACTATTAGGAGGTGTGGCCTTGTTGGAGGAAGTGTGTCACTGTGAGGGCGGGCTCTGAGGTCTCTTTTGCTCAAGCTTCCCTCAGTGTGACTGTCAGTCAACTTCCTGTTCCCTGTAAGATGTAGAACTCTCGGCTACTCCAGCACCACGTCTGCCTGCATGCTGCCATGCTCCCTGTCATGATGATAATGGACTGAACCTCCAAACTGAACCTCTGAAACTGTAAGCAAGCCACCCCAATGAAATGTTTTCTTCATAAAAGTTGCCTTGGTCATGGTGTCTCTTCACAGCAATAAAAACAATAAGGCAAAAGGGAAAGCCACCACATGAAGCTGTGTTCTGTGCTTCGGATCAGACCACAAGCTTTCAGTGGTAACACACGCTCAGAGTTCCTGCTCCCGTAGCTAGATATAGATGTGAGAACCAAAATCAAAAATTCGCCCCACTCACTGTTAGGTCAGAGACTTGCCTCCTGTCCTTGCTATCTTGGAGCTGTCCCCTAAGAAAGGCTGCTGCCACACACAGAGGAAGAAGAAACTGCCGGTTCTATCTTTGCATTATTGCATCAATAGGGTTGATGCCATCTCAGCGGGAGGAGCTGGGCTTTGAGCACAGAGTGGTGGCCGGAGGCCCTCACTGGAGATAACCTGGGGTGCAGCTTCATATCTCCAAGGGAAGATGAACAGAACAGTGTGACAATCCAATGAAGTCTTGGCTGCTACAGACACTCAGTTTCCAGGACTTTTGAATTCAGTTACTCTACCGGGTCAAGACCTGACCAAGTAGAGTGCCAGCTAAGGAGGTTGGTGGTGGAGGGAGGAAACAATAAATATCAACTATGGTTTCCTGATCTATTTGCAGATAAGAGGACAGGCAGCTGCAAATATTTTTATTAGGCTTTGGCTTTTCATTTCTTTCCCTCTTGTGATCAGTGTGATGATGTTTAACTTTACAGTTAAGTCAATGCCATCATGAGACATCACATCCAGACCTGTGGGAAGGGTTGTATAAGCTGGTAAGAAACTCTTGGAACGGTTATGACATCTGATGGGATCTTTGGGCACCCCCTGTCAGAAGAGGGTTCCAACATTGTGGGTGGTGTGAGGCAAATGAGAGATATGTTAGGTTGCAAAATGGGAGCCATGGGAGCCAATGGCATGTTCACTTTTATCCATCTTTGTTCACTTCTGTATCCCTCTGTTCTGTGAAGTGGGCTTCTGAGACTCTCTTTCCCCCCTGGACTTATAAGCAGGTAAGACCAATGGAAAGTGGTGAGAGACCAGAGGTTGAGAGGAGGAGAGAGGCTAAAGGCATTCCTCTCCTTCTGGTGGCATCTCTGGTAGTGGCTACATCCTCCCATGGCCTCAAGCCCCACTGGAAAGCCTTCCGTGGTTCCTGTTCCCAACAGTGACCGCAGTCCCTGGTCTCTGAAAGTAATGTCTCCTTAGTTTGTCCTACCAATGGGGTGTGCTTTTCACTCTTGTGGTCCATTTCCTGTGCTACATTCCCTTTGATTTAAGTATTTTCTGGGCTTTCTATCTACATCATGGAGTTTGTTTGGCCAAGCTATAAAAAGAAGTGTTATATTGTTCTACATCTTATTCTTTACCCCGCCAAGGTACTGGGGTCATGCTTTCATTTCAGATAAACGGACCCAACTCACTCTAAAAAACAAAAACAAACAAACAAAAAAAACCTATTGATATATAATTTACATACCATACCCATTTAAAATTTAGAACAAAGTGATTAATTATTTAAATCAACTCACTGGTGTTTAGTGTATTGTTCATAAATTTTGCAGCCTTCTTTCCTAATTCCAGAATATTTCATCAGCACTGAACAAATCCTCCTCATACCCACTGGCAGCCATGCTCACTCCCTTCTGGGTCTCAGTCTCTGAAACTACAGGTTTTACATCATCTCTTGAGGTTTCCTCTTCTGGACACTGCATACAAATGGACTCGTGGTGTTTGGCCTTTTGTGTCCAATTCCTATAGCAAGCACAACACTTTTTTTATTTTTTAAGATTTACAGCTGAGCAGTGATGGTGCACGTCTTTAGTCCCAGCACTTGGGAGGCAGAGGCAGGTGGATCTCTGTGAGTTCAAGGTCAGCCTGAGTTCCAGGACAGTCAGGGTTACACAGAGAAACCCTGTCTCAAAAAACCAAAAATTAATAATAATATTTACTATTTATTTTACTTTAGATGCATGGGTATTTTGCTCTCATGTGTGTACGTGTATGCATGCCTGGTGCCTGAAGAGATCAGAAGACGACATTGGATTCCCTATGATGGTTGTGAGCCACCACCTGGGTGCTGCGAACTGAACCCAGGCTCTCTGCAAGAGCAACAAGGGCTTTTAATCTCTAAGCCGTCTCTCCAGCTCTCAGCATATTTTTAAGCTTCGTTCATTCATATATGCATCAATACTTCATTCCTTTTCATGGCTGAAAAGTACTAAGTTATATGAACATACCATAATTTGCTGATCCATTATCAGTTGATGGGCATTTGGGAGTTTCTACTTTATAGCTATTGTGAATAAATTTCATATTTACTGCTACACACATTATTTTTTTTTTGCAGACATGTTTCCAACACTTGGGAGGATTCTTCTGGGTCATATGGTAATCCATTTAAGTTTTTGAATTCAATATGTAAGGTGTCCTTTCCAAAGCACTTACACCATCTTGTGTATTGAATTCATTCTTTTCAAGAGCTACACAAAATTTCACAGTATGGCAAGAAGGATTTCCTATAATTAATCTGACCCTTCTATTATTAAATACATTTAAGTTCTCTCTGCTTTTTCATTATCATAATTAATCATGCCCCTCCACGGACATATACTTCATGCCTTTTCACAGGTATAAGGACTCCTGGTTATTAAACGGCTACATCAAAGGATACACGTTTGCTTTGAAATGTACTGAAATATCCCCCAAAGCTTGTTGATTAATCTATAATCCGACAAGGGCAAATGAGACGGAAGGCTTTCCCACAGCCTGCTACTGCCAGACACACTCTTGGCTTTGGTAAGCTGGCAGGGAAGAGTTAGATGCATGCTCTGATGGTGAGCAGGAAGCACCCTCCTCACAAGTACTCTTGCCTTTACTACCCAAACAGAAGCAGCTAGATGGGATGGTTTCTAGAATTCTTCACAGCTTTGACTTGGGCAATTTCTGCACTCACGAGAGGTGTTCATTTTGACAGTGCCAAAGCCAGACTGACTTTCCAGAGCATGTGACTGTTTTCATGTGTGTCTTTGCCCAGGCTCCCATCGGATGCCACTGATAGCCACATCTCTTTAGAGTTAGCCTGGAGACGGGGGTGGGGGGGGGGGGGGGGGGGGGGGGGGGGGAATGGGGGTTGCCAATATCACTGGGAGACGCTAAAGCTAGCAAAGCCAAGTGGAATTAGGAAAGTGATTTTTCAGAGGCTAAAGATCATTTAAAAAAAAAAAAAAGGATGGATCATTTAATAGAACATCGACCTACTCCCAGGACCCATGAGACAGCTCAGTGTGTAAGGGTGTCTGCTGCCAAGCCTGGAGCTACATAGTAGAAGGAGAGAACTGATTCCAGTGAGTTGTCCTTTGAACTCCCATCCACATGCTCACTGTGGTGTTCCTCATATGTGTGTGTGTGTGTGTATGTGTGTGTTTGTGTGTGTGTGTGTGTGTGTGTGTGTAAGGATATATATACACACATATGTGTGTATCTATATGTATATACATATGTATATATGTGTGTGTGTAAGTAAACAATTGTAGAAAATAATAATTCAGAACTCCCCACATTCACCTAAAGCTCACTGTTTTCCAAAAATCACACACATACACATACATACATACACACACACACACACACACACACACGTACACGTGCATGCGCGTGCAAGTTTTGAGGTCTCTTTGCTTCAGCAGGTGCCATAACTTTGACAGCCTGTGTGCAAACACTTCCCCAACATGACCATTTAGATAACCCAGGTAAGAACATAACTCATGACCTTTCTGATTGTCAACTTCATTAGAGCTGAGTTTCTTCAAACAGAAAGCTCAATACGTTACCCTTATATCATAAGACAGCTCAATTCTGCTATCCAGAAGTTCTTGGCTTATGCTTTGAAAAGCTCTGAAGCATGAGAAGTAGATGTTTAACATTAAAAAGTTACAACAACTGCTGCTTGTGTGTTACTAAAAAATTACCTGGAAGCATGAAAGGTTCAAAGAAGTATTATTGTAAAAATCAAATGAGCCTTTTTCAAGAGCTTACAATTTAAATGGGAAGACACATTGCAGAGCCTAACCCTAACCCTAACCCTAACCCTGCATGACATCTTTATGAAAGGCAAGGAGACTCAGTGTTCCTCTTCTTTTTTTTTTTTTTTTTTTTTTTTGGTTTTTTGAAACAGGGTTTCTCTGTATAGCTTTGCGCCTTTCCTGGAACTCACTTGGTAGCCCAGGCTGGCCTCAAACTCACAGAGATCCACCTGCCTCTGCCTCCCGAGTACTGGGATTAAAGGCGTGTGCCACCACCGCCCGGCCCAGTGTTCCTCTTCTGTTGTTCTTACCATCCTGCTCCTCAACCTCCAGATTAGAGCTTGAAAATGGAGGTGACCGTAGTTCTCTATGCGACAAGTTACCACAACAAGCATTTACTTCCATGGTTGAGAATTCCAGTGTGATTTCCTGGGCTGAAAACCAACTTATATGCAGGACTGCTTTCTCTTCTGGAGGACCTAAGGCAGGCCACTTACTTTTCCTTCCCAAGATTCAGAGCCCTCTGCATCCCCTGGCTTAGGGCCTCCTCCCATCTCTGAGGCTGTCGTACTGAATCTTTCTCACATTAGGTCACCCCCCCCCTTCTTCCACTTTGGAGGACCCTTGTAACTGCATTGGTCCTTCCAGGTAACCCAAGATGCGATCTCCTGGTGATTAGCTACTTAACAGCAACAGAAGATTTACTTCTCTGCTGTGTAACACAGTACATTCACAGGCCCTCAGAATTAGGACATACACAGCTGTGGGAGGCCACTCCTCTGATTTCAGATTCCTACAGGACAGATTCAGTCCACAAGTAGGTTCTGTTTGATCAATCTGTCATGATTAACATATTTTAAAATTAAATGCTTTTAAA
>CABHPP010146718.1:41394-83231 GCA_902168425.1 Peromyscus attwateri | reverse complement strand
TTGCCATTCTAACATGAGTGACAGTTGTATGTGCAGAAGAGGGGCTAGAATAGGTCCACACGGTCCGTGATGCCTGCCCTTCTACAGGGAACAGCATGGCCAGTGCTCACATTCCATCTCTCATTGTTAATGCTCCACTAGGTGGAGACAAAGAAAAATGGGATCCAAGCAAACACTCTTTAACCACAGGCAACTTGACTTGAATAGAATGTATATCAATGACCCATCTATGTGAAGTACCAGAACACCTTTGGTGTGCTAGAAATCCGGATTTAAAATGGTGCGCTAGAAATCAGGATTTAAAATAGTCTTGCTGCTTTCAAAGCCTGAATTTTCTTAGTACTTCTGTTCTTCATTTGTTTGAACTAAAGCTAAAGGTTAGCCTCAAAGTTGTCTTAAAATAGCTCATACCTAAAAGATCAAACTAAAAACAGTGCTATGAAGACACAGTCCAGAGCCCTTTTGTGACAGTGTTGTCTTGTGACTCAGGCTGTCCTGGAATTTGCTACAGCCCTGGCTGTCCTGGAACTTGCTTTGTAGACCAGGCTTGTCTCGAACTCACAGAGATCCACCTGTCTCTGTCTCCCAAGTACAGGGATTGAAGGTGTGTGCCACCACACCCGGCTGGCTAATTCTTAACATGTAATTATTCTGCCTCAACCTATCTAGTGCTTCAGAATATAAAATTCTTTGGGTGGTACAGCTCTTTTACTTCAAAACTCCATGTCTGCACTGGAATTCCCGGGGGGGGGGGGGGGGGATGCCAGCCTCTAGCCTTGTTCTAATTTCCCATCCATCCTTCTGCATTTGGTATAGCCAAGGTCCTTAGAAGTCACATTTTTGTATCACATGATTTGTCAGACACTATCAGTTGCCTCTGGGGTTAGGACAAAGTGAGAGCAGACTAGCAAAGGTTGTGAAGGAACTTTCTAGAGAGAATGGTGGTCTCTGTTTTGAGTTCTGGACTGCATAGGGATACGCATTTATAAAAATAAACAGATGCACTTTAATATTTGTGTTTCTCCATATAGATTGTATTTAAAAACAAAAGCTATGAGAATAATATATGATTTACATGGAATCATGTGGAGAAAGTACACTGATGTTAGCAATTTAATTTGAAGTTTTTTAATATCATGGAGTGATGAATGACTAGGAAGAATGAGTACATACGGGCATACATGATAAATCAGGAACATTAATGTCTGTGGAAGAATAGAGGTGTCGGCACCCAAGTGCTCCTGTGAAATTCCTTAAAATTTGCCTCATATTTAAGGATGTCATCACAAACATTGTGGGGAAGTTATTAAAAAGAAAAGTTTATAGTGAAATCTACTTGACATTTTAAATACTACATGTAAAATTCATAGTTATATCACTATGCTAGTGCTAATTTTTAAAAGAGTAAAAAGTAAATTATATCTTCAGGTAAATGCAGCACAGCAGCTTCTAAGTAAAATTATATGTAGTCTGTTCCCAAAGCACTGAGGTTGAAATGGCTGCACACAGCCTTTACATGAGGCACACATAATAGCAGAAATTAGCCTACCACAGCCTTTACATGAGGCACACATAATAGCAGAAATTAGCCTACCATAGCCTTTACATGAGGCACACATAATAACAGAAACAGAAATACTCAGCGCTAATAGGAACGTGACATAGAAGAGGCACAGGAAGGCAATGTCTCAGACGCCCTTCCCTACCTGGTTGTACATGTACCGCAGCATGAAGTCCATGAGGAAAGACTTTCCTTTTCTAAAGGCTCCAGCAACAGACACAGCAACCACCTCCTTGTCTCTGACGGACTCCGAGAGAAGGATCCGGTTCAGCGCGGCCTCATCTAACTCAAAGGAATGGTCATCTTTGACAATGAGAACTTGGACAGGTCCTGCCTTCTTCACTGGCTCCTCCTCTTCTGAGCTCCATTCGCTTGACTTCTCTGAAAACCCACCTGTTGAACCAAGTATCGATTACTTTAGCTAATTATCTCAAAACACCAGGAAACAGGCACCTCTCAACTCTCAAATGGAATTAAGACATTCCAGTCATGTGTTTTGTTTTATTCAGACCACATCACTTAGTCTAGACCAGAGACTTAGTCTTCCTGGTCACATGACTCAATCAACCATTATTTTCTTTTCAAAATGTTCTAAATTGGTACAAAGTTCTTTACTAAAAAAGAAAAAAATCTAAGAAAGTATTCAACTTTTGGAGCAGATGAATATCATGACTGTATTTTGCACATCCTCCATCCTCTAAGAATAAGCTTGTTATTTAAACAAAGGGTCCCTGCAATGCTTCCTTGTGCATATGCATGTGTATGTGCGAAAGTACATGCACATGGGTGTGCACACAGAAGGAGGTCACAGGTCTTTATCAAGGGCCTTCTTCAACCACTTTCTGCCTTATTTTCTGAGACAAGATGTCTCACTGAATCTGGACTTCACTGATTCAACCTGACTGGCTGGCCAGCTCACCCCAGGGACCCTACTGTTTCCACCTTCCCAGTGCTGGGCTTCCAGGTGCCTGCCACCATGCCTGGTCTCTGTTTGCTGCTGGAAATCAAACTCAGACCTTCACACTTATATACAAAGTGGTAACTGACTCCAAAAACTTGTTTTCAGACCTCCACATGCATGTCCACACACATACATACACATTTTTATTTTTTATGTATGGTATGTATTTTTTTTTTTTTTTTTGGTTTTTTGAGACAGGGTTTCTCTGTGTAGCTTTGCGCCTTTCCTGGAGCTCACTTGGTAGCCCAGGCTGGCCTCGAACTCACAGAGATCCGCCTGCCTCTGCCTCCCGAGTGCTGGGATTAAAGGCGTGCGCCACCAACGCCCGGCAATGTATTTTTATGTATGGTACGTATCTCTGAGTGAGTATGCCATGTGTGTGCAGGTGCCCATGGGACCAGAAGAGGGCACTGGATTCCTGGAGCTGGAGTTATAGCCAGTTGTGAGCCACCTGATGTGGGCACTATGAACTGAGCTCAGGTCATCCGGAAGAGCCAACAAGTACTCTTAAGCACTTAGCCATCTCTCCAGACATCATATTTTAAAAAAAATAAACAGAAAAAAAAAGGATGACCCAAATGACCAGGAACTCTAGGACCCAATCAAGAGACCCAATATAAGAACTCATGAGACAGAGGAGTAAAGATAAATACTACAGCATAGAGTCTCCAAAGAAATTACAGCAGAAATTTCCCCAGTCCAAGGAAGACATGAACATCCAAACACAAGAGGCATTGAAACGACAAACAGAAAACACAAGAGAACAACATATATCCAACATGCAAAACTACAGCACATGACACATGTGCCTCTCCACTCTTCACAAGTTAACGCTGTGTAGATCAACTGTCAATTTAATAATAAATTTTATTATAATATTCTTATAGATTTAGCACTTGGCTATGCTTTATAAACTCCTTATGAAAATCTGAAAAATATTCACATCTATTGGGCTTTAAAGGTTTGCTTTTGATATTTAAATCTGTCAGGAATTGATACTTGGATCAAGTATAAGAGAAATCAAGCTTTTCCTATACCAGCACCAATAACACTCTATCTTAGCTGAAATAGATTAGAAAAGTCATTACCTATAGTACGGAAAGCTTCTCTTACTCATCTAATTAATATTAGCCTGGGCCATTTTAACACTTTGCAGATAAATACTATAATCAATATGCTAATTAATTTTAAATTTAAAATTGCACGGTACTGCTAGGCCTGGTGGCAGATGGTGGCAATCCAGTAACTGGTGAGGCTGGGGCAAGAGGACCCTGAATTTGAGGCTAGCCTGGACTATGTAGTAGCAAAGGCTTCCTATGCCCTCTTCTGGCCTCTTCAGGCACTGCATGCACGTGACACATGTAGGCAAAACACTCTCTTTTTTTTTTTTTTTTTTTTTTTTTTTTAGACAGGGTTTCTCTGTGTAGCTTTGTGCCTTTCCTGGAGCTCACTTGGTAGCCCAGGCTGGCCTTGAACTCACAGAGATCCGCCTGGCTCTGCCTCCCGAGTGCTGGGATTAAAGGCGTGCGCCACCAACGCCCGGCTAAGGCAAAACACTCTTACACAGAAAACAAAAATAAAGAAAACCTTCTTTAAAAGGAAGTACTAGGGATTGTGCTGGTTGGAGATTTTCCTCCAAGATCCATGACTTCACTGGCCCTGAGGAATAGGTTTCCAGTACCAGGCATGGTTTCCCTCTTGTTGGGAGGGTCTTAAGTTCAATTAGAGACCTGTTGGTTAGCACAAGTTACGTGTGCCAGCACAATCACTAACAACAAACAGCCTTTCTAAGCTAGGGTATATATATGTACATTTACACTTTTCATAGTTACTTGCCTAACCGCTATATAAGATACTGTATTCATTTTAGTGTCCCCCTGCAATGACTGATCAACCATGCAAGGAGTCGTCAAACCCTTGATCTTCATAAATCAGATACATTAAAATGCTTATCAGTATACTTTTCAGCTTTATTTGCATGAAACTGAATATCTTTTTATATGTAAAGTCTTGATAAGTTTCTTATTAGTTGCTTGTTTGTAACTTTTGTCTGCTTTCCCTATTTTATACTTAGACCTGTGGTTTAAGTTGATTTTTGTGTATGGTGAGAAGTAGGAAGCCAAGTGTGGTGGCCTGTGCTTTTAATTTGTTCCGCAGATATAATCACACAGACACAAAATACAAGAAGCAATATAAATGTCCATCAAATGAGAGACTGTTTAATCAACTGTTTTTTATTCACCTATGAAATATAATACAATTGCAAAGAATGAGGAGGCTCATTTGCAATAAATGCCATTGCATATTCTAATAACTCAAGATACAACATAGTATGTACAATATGTCTAACTTTGAGAAATGTGTGAGTGTTTGGAATGTTTGAGGGGTAAGAAGGAACATGGCACAGACAGAATTAGTTGACAGAGTTGTGTGGGGTCAGATCAGTCAGAGGGAGATGAGAGATCTGGGAAAATTTGAGACAAGGTGGGTGTCTTAGGGTTTCTACTGCTGTGAAGAGACACCAGGACCACAGCAACTCTTACAAAGGAAAACATTTCATTGGAGTGGCTCCCTTAAAGTTCATAGGTTCAGTTCATTATCATCACGGTGGGACATGGTGGTGTGCAAGCAGACATAGTGCTGGAGGAGTAGCTGAGTGTCCTATATCCTGGCTTGCAGGCAACAGGAAGTGTCACAACAAACACTGGACAGTATCTTGAGCATATAGGAGACCTCAAATCCCACCTCCACAGTGACATACTTCCTTCAGCAAAGTCACACCCACTCCAACAAAGCCACACCCACTTCAACAAAGGCACACCTCCTAATAGGTCTACTCCCATTGGGGACAATTTTCTTTCAAACCACCACAGTGGGTATCAGGAATATGGAAGAGAAAAGATCAGTGCATGTTTCCTGATTGTCGGTCCTGGCTCTGCCTCTGCAGGACAGAAGTGGATGACATAGGTAAGTCTGACCTTGTTTTTTGTTTGTTTGTTTCTTTTTGCAGTCGTGAGTATGAAATCCGGGGCTTTTAGTGTGCTAAACAAGCACTCTAGCACTGAGCTATCTCCTGTGCCCGCCCTAAACCAAGATTTGTCCTCATCAGATTTCTGCCTTCTTGAATATGTTTTCTTAAACTAAACTTACAATCAATTCCCCAAACAGTATTCAAGTCTCAAAAGAGAAAAGGAAAGGAAACAGGTGTCAGAAGCGAGCCAGGTAGGGAAAGCGTTTCACTATGGTGGATATGGACAGATGCTCAGCAGCAGAGAACCACCTGGCTATGGTTTGAATATGCTTTGTTCCCTCTGAGACATGTTGAAATCGGTTCCCATGGAGAGGTGGTGGGACCATTAGGAAGTGGTCATGAAAACTCTTGTGAACATATTGTTGTCTTTCTTGAAGGACTCGGTTAATTCTCAGAAGAGCGTGCTAAGTTCTGCTCTCGCAGGACTAGATTAATCACAGCACGAGAGGACTTAAAAAGTGCTGGTGCTGGTGCTGGTGCTGGTGCTGGTGCCGGCTGTTAGGGACAAGGAAGCTTGTTCTGCAGTGGCATCGATGAATGCAGACTCACAGGTGAGAGTGAGAGACACTGAAGACAACCTCTCCCCGCCCCCACCCCTGAAAGAACCAGTCTAGACAGGAAGCCATTGAAGAGAGCCTTAAAAACTGTGATAAAATGCTGAAGTGTAGCTCTTCACAGCTGACGGCTTCCGGCAGGGGCATAGGAAAGGACTCAGTTTTCTTTAAGGTGCAGGCCACTGGGAGTTTGACCATGCTCCAATGAGTATATGGGTAACACAAATTGGACTTGGTGTATTTATTTTCTTTTTTCTTTTTTTGGACAAGGTACAAAGGCCGGGGAGTGGGGGTTGCGGGTGGACCTGGGAAGACTGGGAAGCAAGTGTGCTCAGGGCGCATTGTGTGTGATTCCCAGATAAGCAATAAAAATATTATGTTGGAAAAAAACTGTTTCAAAAGTCTTTAATGTTAGTAATCCTTTCCCATACCCCCTCTCCTCCCCTATGCCCTAGTATTCTACTCCATTAATCCTCATGTTCCATTATTTACTCTACAGAAGTTAACGGTAAGCCATTATTACTGAAATCACCACATATTTGAGTCATAAGTTGTAAAGAAATCCAGCCGGTACCAACCTGGAATCTTTATCCCTACTGGCTAGCTTTCATTGAGCTGGAAGGTTCTATGTACACTAACAGGGAAGCAAAGTAATCAAGAGTCTTAGCTAGCTGTGAACTGTGGGAGCTACAATAACCACCAGGCAATAGTTTCTCACTGGCGCACCAGCGGCATGAACGTCATGGGAGCAACCAGCCACTTTTGCTGATCAGATGTAACGCCCACTCCAGACAGAACCCAGACCTGGTACTAGGGACTGGACAGACCTGTGCCTGGCTTAGGGGAGAACTTATTATTCTCCTGCTAAATGTACAAAGTAATAAACTGTCCCCCAAGTTCTCATCTTTATATCCAAAGATTAGTGCCTATCTCAACCCTCATCAGAGAAACTTCTTTTTGAAGTAGAGGGTAATTAATCCAGAGACCCACAATTGGTCATTACTCAGAGAATGAGATATTACAGAGTTCTTAGCTCTAAATGGGACATCTATAGTATACCCTTTTGGCCTAGGGCTCAGGTGTTATTAGAGCAGAGAGGCAAGGAGACTGCAAGAGCTAGATGCAGCAAAACAGTATTTGCCAGACATGACAGGGTCCTTGCACACCGTACTCACAGCAGCCATGACTGCACGTACAAGACCTGCACAAGATCAAGTCAGCGGGATCCCGGCATGGAGGGGGCGGGGACTCGTGAAGTCCCATTCCTAGCTGAGGATCTACTGGCAACTGATGGCTGCTGGGAGGGGAGAGCCGGTTCTCCTTAGGGATGTGGGCTCCGAGAGGCCACCCACATTCCAACAGATGGTCCTTACCCATGCACATACAGGCGCACTAAACGGACTTGGTGGGTTTAAACACAGAGCACAGGACACTGCGAGGGACAAGGGCTAAGGGGAGAAAGGGGAGAAAATGGGGGGAAGGAATGAGAGTTGATCAAAATAGGAAAGAAGAGTGAAGCTGCCCTCACGTGCTGTCTCTCTGGACAGCCCCTTGGCCTTCAGCTTTCTGTCACGTAAGGACACTCATTAGACACGAGTCATGTGACCATGTGCTTACCCACCTTAAGAGAGTGAGTCACAATAAATCTCTTTTCTTCAAAAAAATCATCCAGTCTCAGGTTTTCAGCCACAGCAACAGAAAACGGACAAAGAAACAAACATGTTCTTTCAAGTTTCTGCACACTGGATTTTGTGTTCTAAGCAGAGAAATTCTAATCTTATGTGATATTTCTAAGCCACCAGAAGCTGGTACTCAGCTATTGAATTTTGATATGCAGAAAGGAAAATTTAATAAAATTAGAACAAACAGCAAATAATCATTATTATATAACAGAAATACTATCAGAATGTGTTACTAATTTTCTTAACTTAAACTTGGTAAAGAAAAAACAACTATATTCTATCTGTTCAGCAAATATTAAACCAGGAGAGATAACCAGCTCTGAGTATGCTAGAATATTTTAGAGAAAATACATGGTGCCTAGGAAACTGTATCTTGGCAACAAAAATGTAAAGCGACTGTTACTTTTCTTTGAAGTCTGTCTAATGATAGAACTTGAATTTCTAGTGAAGGACCCTCTGTCTGCTTAAATGCTGAGAATGCCTCCAAAGTAACAGCGTCTCCACAGAGAGGCTGGGGGAGCTGAGGAGACAGAACAGAAGGTTAATTCATGAAGAGGAATCGTAGAGCAGGAGCAGGGCCATGGGCTATAAAGAGATCGTGTACTAGGTGCATCTCAAAGCGCCACCGCATAGCGATTAGGTACTTCTGCTGCTGCCAATGCTGCTGAGGAACAGCATTCAAAGCAGCAATGCCAATCCTGCAGCCTCGGAGCCTGGGAAAGAATAAGGAAATCACTTGGCAGGATTTTGATTTATTATTATTTGGAAGCAAAATTCCATAAATCATCCCAAATATTTGAGCGACCATAAATCTCTATGTGTTTGCTTGCTCATGACTTCACTTTGAGAGCACTTGTGTACACATACCTCAACAGAAAAAGAAAGAAACTAATGCAAAATGAAGTTCAAATTCCTGATAGGGATACAGGGAAAACAACCTCTGTCTTCCAAGCAAAGACACATTAGTTAAAAAGAAATAAACCTTCAAAGCCAGCCTGGTCTACTGAGTGAGTTCCAGGACAGCCAGAGCTGTTACACAGAGAAACCCTGTCTCAAAAAACAAAGAAAAAAAAAGAAAAGAAATAAACCTTTCTGGTAAGTGTGTGTGTGTGCGCGCGCGCGCGCGCGCGCACACTCAAATGTACATATATACACATTATATATACACTCAGTGTTGGAATTAATAAAAAGTTTAAAATACATATAATTTTTGCCCCAAACAATTCCATTTCCTGGAATCGATTCTAAAGAAATTATCAGAACTATGCACATGTATTTATAAGAGATTCATAACATTATTTATATGGTGATAAATCAGAAATAATCTAAAGGCCTAACTGCGAGATACTGTAAATAAATTGTGGCACAGGTATTTTATGTGAAATATACAGTCATTTGAAGTCACAGCCCAGCAGTTAAGAGCACCGACTGCTGAAGAGGACCTGGGTTCCATTCCCAACACCCACACAGCAGCTCACAACCATCTGTGACTCCAGGCCCAGAGGATCTGACACTCTCTTCGACTTCTGCAGGTACTTCATGCATGTGGTGCACAGACATGCATTCAGGCAAAGATTCAAACACACAAAATGTAAAAAAGAAATAATAAAATCTAAACATAAAAACAATTCAAACGATGGGTATTCGGTAGCATGAATGCTTTACATTGCAGCCAGTAGCCATATGTGACTATTTAACTTTACAGAATTAAACTTAAATGCATTAAATATTTGGTTCCTCACTGTTGTCTGCCCTATTTAACATGTTCAACTGCCACATTGGTCTATGTCTGCTCACACTGGACCACTGCAGGTATGGAATGTCTCTCCATTACCACAGAAGGCATTGCTGCTACACAACATACATTCTGACTAGAATAACCCAAGCACACAGTTAATAAGCTGAAATTTAGGAAAGTCTATACTGCTGTGGATAGTTAATTAAAACCCAATGAGAAGAAATTACATCAACATATATTAGGAATAAAATTGCCACTTAGAGAAAAATCTATAGCCATATATATCTATATAGATATACTATATTATATATGTATATATGTAATGGACAATTTGGGTGTATCTTACATTTTTCAAGTTAAAAAAGAATAAAAGAATATGTCTAAAAAAGTAAGAGATGCACAGAAATTAGGTAAATACAGCAGAAAAAAAGACACTGAATAATTAGAGATAAAAGACACACAAATTAAAAAAAAAAGAATTTAAACTAAGAAAAATAATAGAAACCAAGAGCAATTGTGCTGTGTGAATGAATGGACAGGTTCTAAGAAAGGTATGAATTACTAGAAGTGACTCTAGGAGAAAGAGAAAGCACTAACTGTTCTATAACCAATGCAGAAATTGGATCAACAGTTCAAAATCTTATTTTAGAGACAGCAGTTTATGGTGATTTAATAGACTAGTTTCCTGGAACTGGATCATTATCTTATATTAACTGATACAAATAATAGAAAAATAAATAGCCTCTACTCATTTTATAACTTTAATATAATCTTGACAGTTTAATACTCAAGTCAAATAAAGAAAGTACAAGGAAAGAAATTTACTATAAACTTGTTTGTAAATATCTTAATCAAAGGATTAACAAGCTCAGCAATGTATTTCAAAAGGTAACACTGAGTAGCCTAGCTTTATTGTAGGATCAACAGATGACTTTAATAGAGATTCAGGAATGTACTGAAACATCCTAATAAATTAAAGAAAAATCATATTGTTTGAATGCATGACAAAAATTATTCACTAGCAAATCTGCTAATGTTCAATATTCAGTGATTATTTTTAAAACTATAATCAAAAGACAAGGACAATCCCTAGGAGGCCCACCCTTTTCTGAAGGGAAATAGAGAAGTGGATCTGGGGGGGAGGAAGGTAGTGGGGAGGGCCTGGGAGGAGTGGACGGGGGGAAACTGCAGTCGGGATGTAATGTATGAGAGAAGAATAAATAAATAAGGGTTTAGGACATGGCTCAGTAGTAGAACACTTGCCTAGAATGTGCAACACCCTAGGCTGAATCCTTAATACCATCTCTCCTTCCCCAAGCACACATACAAAATAAAGAGAACAGGAAAACATTTATTTATTTGTTTGTTTGTTTGGTTTTTTTTTTTTTGAGACAGTTTCTTTGTGTAATCCTGGATGTCCTAGAACTCACTCTGCAGACCAGGCTGGACTCGAATTCACAGAGATCCACCTGCCTCTGCCTCCCAAGTGCTGGGATTAAAGGTGTGTGCCACCATGGCCTGCCAAGAATAGAAAATTAGAAAAAGAAAGAAAGGAAGGAAGGAGGGAGGAGAGAGGGAAGAAGGAAGGGTGGAAGGGTGGGAGGGAGGGAGGGAGGGAGGGAGGAAGGAAGGACGGAGGGAGGAGAAAGGGAGAAAGGGAGGGGGGAGGGAGAGAGAGAGAGAGAGAGAGAGAGAGAGAGAGAGAGAGAGAGAGAGAAGTCTTGACCTTTTGTAGTAGAACAAGAAGAGTAGGGAGAATTTTGGGAACACTGGAGTCTCTGAAGGCATGCAAAGTTGAGGAACAAGCTTGGCAGCAAACTGCAGTTGACTTCAGTCAATGTTAGCTCTTCGCTCAGAAGCAGATATCCATCTCATACCCTACTCCCAGCCCCATTTCCTGGAACAGCGTGTTTGCAGGTTAGAACCAGGATGGACAATAAGGACTTTGTTCTTCAAAATTTGGTATCTATATTCTCACTGTTGAGTGTAGCTTTGATCATGGAAGGGTACCCACAAGCAGGAAGCTATTGTTGAAAGCTCTCTCACTGTGGCTCATGTAGACTTCTGTCTTAGGGTTTCTATTGCTGTGAAAAAAAATCATGACCATGGCAACTCTTTTTTTTTTTTTTTTTACTTTCTCAAAACAGGGTTTCTCTGTATAACCGCTGTGACTGTCCTAGAACTCACTTTGTAGACCAGGCTGGCCTCGAACTCACAGAGATCCACCTGCCTCTGCCTTCTGAGAGCTGGAATTAAAGGCATGTGCCACCACCATAGAAACTCTTATAAAGGAAAACATTTAAGTGGGGCTGGCTTACAGTTCAGATGTTTAGTCCATTGTCACGGTGAGAAACATGGGGGTGTGCAGGCAGACACTGTGCTCAAGAGGTAGCTGAGTATTCTACATCTGGATTGGTAGGCAGCAGGAAGAGAGTGCCACACACTGGGCCTGGCTGGAGCATCTGAAACCTTAAAACCCACCCACTAGTGAAATTCTTCCTCCAATAAGGCCACAGCTACTCCTACAAAGCCACACCTCCTGTTCAGTCCAACTTAGCAAGAGGGACTCCATTTTCACCTAGACTACCGCATCAACAGAGGGAGATGACTAACCCCTAAAACTTGTTTCATCCCAGATTTCTAGGAAATGGCTTAACCCCAAATGCCCAGGAAACAGCCTAACCACAAAAGCTCCACCCTCCCCTGAGTGGATGGCTCTAAGCTGGGGCAGAATCACAAAGCCCAGAGGCTCCCTAATAGGCTGGGGTCCACTACCCTGGAAAGTTCCTAACCACGTCTCCCATGTTCTGCTACGATTGGCAGATTTTTCCTTTAAAGTGTGCTTGCTCTTCCCTGCCTTGAGGATGAAGTCTGGATCCTGACACCAGCCGCCCCCCTGATATATCAGCCTTTTCCAATAAATTTTGTTTGCTTGAACTTGGTCTTCCTGGTGGGTTACTCCTGTTTCACAGACCCTAACACTCCTAATGGTGCCACTCACTATGGGCCTACTGGGTGCCATTTTCATTTGAACCACCACAACTTTCAAAGGTCTCAAAGGACTGCTACCTCACCCCACTTCCTGTTTCTCCTTTTGTCCTCTGCAAAGTCAGAGGGCATTCAAAAGCCATGGGGTACACAGGGGAAAGTGACCACTTCCCATGCTCAAAGAAAGATGGCAACCCAGGAAAGACACGAGGCAGGCACCATGAGTTTGTAGTTCACACTCGACACAATTAAAACAATTTATTTTACTTTATCTTATTTCATTTTTGTTTTGCTTTTCTGTGACAGGGTTTCTCTGTGTAGCCCTGCCTGTCCTGGAACTCTCTCTAGACCACACTAGCTTTGAACTCAGAGCTCTGCCTGCCTCTGCCTCCTGAGTTCTGGGATTAAAGGTGTGTGCCACCACCACCTGGCTAACTTTTTTTTTTTAAATAGCAAACCATGGGGGGCAGCCCGAATATGACTTCTATAATTAGCATGTATTTGATTTAGAGGTCCACTTCTCAGCACATCGCAAGGCACACAAACAGGAAAGTGTGACTTATGTAAAAGAAAAACAAAACAAAACACAGCCATCCTCCCAGAGAAAGATGAGATGGCAGATCTGCTAGAGAATGAGTTAAAAGCTTTCTCACAGTACCGCAGACACGCAGCATGTCCCGTAAACGTTAGCGGGAGCACTGTAGCCGGAATACAGCGAGTCAATGCTGTATGAAAAGTAAATATCTCAGCTGAAGTAAGTACACAGGCAAACATAAGAGCTATTACTATTTCAACAATAGAAGGAATGCAGGGCAAATTTCAGTAGAGAGACAAGAAACTTAAAGGAAACAGATTCCATAGCTGGAAAGTATAAGTGAAATGAAAATTTTACTGGAAGGGTTTAAAAGCAGATTTGAACAAGGAAAAAAATAAAAAATATTGAAAATAGATCAGTTTTTAATTACTCTGTCTAAAGAACAAAAATAGAAAAGGGGGTCTTGAGAGTGACTTAGTTGGTAAAGTATGTGCTGTGAAGCCATGAAGATCAGAGCGCCATGTAAACCCTGTGCACTGTTACATGCCATGTCCCCGGGATGGGAGGCAGAGACCAGAGGATGCCTGGGTCTTGACAGCCAGATTGACCTCCAGGTTTCATGAGAGACCCTTGTCTCAAAAAATAAGTTGGAAAGCCGGGCATAGACAAAATATCCACACATTAAATGAAATTAAAAACACCTATGAAAAAGAATTACCAAAAATGATGAAAATTACAGAAAAAAAGTGTTGAAAGATTAACTTGAGTGCACTGTTAGTGAGGGTGTAAATGATACAGGTGCTGTAAAGCAGAATAGTACTTTGTCAAAAAATTACCAAATGATCCTACAATTATATTTCTGTTTATACACTCAAAATAAATGAAAGCAGTGTGTGGTAGTTTGAATGAGAATGGACCCAACAGGCTCTTACATTTGAATACTTGGTCTACAGTTGGTGGAAATGTTTGGGGAAGAGTAGGAGCTGTGGTCTTGTTGGAGGAGGTATGTCACTGGGGGGTGGCATTTGAGGTTTCAAAAGTCCACACCACTTGGCTCTTCCTCTGCCTTCTTGTGGATAAGGCTCTAAGATCTCAGCTACTGCTCCAGCACCATGCCTGCCTGCCACTGTGCTCCCCACCGTGATGGTCATGGACTCACCCTCATAGACTCTTTCTTCTGTAAGCTGCCTTGGTCATTCATGCTGTCTCTCCATAGCAACAGAACAGTAACTAAGAAGTTGGTACCAGGGAGTGGGCTATTGTTATGACGGATTAGAACATGCTGTTTCGTGGAGGAATGTGGAAAACTTTGGACTTTGGATTAGGAAAGTGGTTGAGCATGGTAAGTGGGACTTAATGGGACATGCTACTAGGAACTTAGAAGACAGTAGTGTGAGATCTGTGTGGACTGTGGAGGCCCAGTGATGTGGGATGTCCTTCTGTGTGCTGCGAATATATGTTGCTTTTATTGGTTGATGAATAAAGCTGCTTTTGCCTATAGAAAAGTAGAATATAGCTAGGTGAGAAAGCCAAACTGAACACAGGGAAAAAGAAGGGCGGAGTCAAGAGAGACGCCAGCCAGCCAGCTGCCCAAGGAACAACATGCCAGCAGACTGAAATGGGCTAATTAAGATATAAGAGCTAGCTAGTAATAAGCCTGAGCCATCAGCCAAACATTTATAATTAATATAAGCCTCTGAACAACTATTTTACAAGTGGCTGAAGGACCGGACTGGATGCAGAAAAGCCTCTGGCTACAACTCAAGAGGTTTCAAGGTGTTGGGGGGGATAATATTAGCAACTAGGCTAGAGATCACTCTTATGCTGTTTTGGCAAAGATTGTGGCTAATTTTTGCCCTTGTCCTAAAAATCTGCCTCAAACTAAATTGAAAAGTTTTAGACTGATTTTATTGGCAGAGGAGATTTCAAGACAGTCTACTACTGATGTGTCACAGGTGTTAGAGACCACTCTCCTGCAGATCTACAATAGAAAGGGCAAGTAGGACGACAAGAAGTAGAAAACATACAGTTCGAGGAGAAAAAGAGCCTCAGAAAATTTATGTTGGAGCCAAAGTTTGTACTGAAAGAGGTAAGGAGACATAGACTAAAGGAAGTAGTACCCTCAGGATGAGACCCCCCCCAACACCCAGATAATTCTACAATTTGTAAAAATAAAAGGCCTAAGATTATACTTTCCTAAAGAAAAAAAATAAGACATGAGGTCTCAAAAAGAAATTTGTACATCAATTTTTACAAAAACATTTACAACAAATAGCAAAAGTATGGAAACAACCCAATGCCTATCTGATAGAAGAATAAACAAAATATGCTGTATATTTTGTTTGTACATTGTATATGTATTGTTTTGTTCATTGTATATGCACAATGAAACATCACTTGTCTTTACAAGGGAAGAGAATTCTGACATGTGCTAAATCTAAATAAGAATAGAAAAGAATCAAGTGAACAAGTCAATTACAAAAAGATAAATACTATAACACTGCATTTATATGAAGTACCTATGGTAGTCAAAATCACAGAGAAAAAAAATCCAATGTTAGTCTTAAGGGGCTGAGAGGAGAATGGACGGGGAAGTGTGCTTAACAGGTGAGGAGTTTCAGTTTCAGTTTTACAATGAATTTAAAATGGATGTGGTGATAGATACACAGTATGAGTATTTAATGTCACTGAGCCAAACACTTATGATTAAAATGGTAAAATTGTGTTATGTATATTTTATAATAAAAAAATCCTGAAAAAAGTAAGTACAATCATTTAAAATCAGGTAAGAGACTATGTTTAAACTTTCAGATATGGCAAGATTTCTTATGCTATAAAAAATCACAAACCATGAGATGTGGGTGAGCCAGCCCCAAAGTTGTGAGCACGGGAGAGCTATCCCCATTACTCATTTGTCTTGTGGCGGCATGGGCAGGGGAGAGATGCCCCCACACCCATCAATGCCTAAGTAAGGTGGGAGAGTTGGCCCTGAGGTCATAAGCTCAGGAGAGCTGTCTCTGACCCCACCAGCTGCAACACTCGGGAGAGCAGGCCCTGCACCTCACCTGGGCAACACAACAGAGCCAGCTCTGCTGGCAGAGGTGTGGGTGAGTCAGCCCGGAAGTTATGTGTGTGGGAGAGCTATTCCCCACTACAAATCTGTCATGCAGAGGTGTGGGTGGGGCAAAGATGCCCCCCTGACCATTTGCCCCTTACTGCCTGTGACAGATGAGCAAGCCGACCCTCCCCCTACCAGCTGTAGCACTCAGGAAAGTGGGCCCTGCTCCATGCCTAGGCAGCACAGTAGAGCTGACCCTGCTGGTATAGGCTCGGGTGAGATAGCCCGAAGGCTGTGAGAGTGGGACAGCTGGCCACACCCCACTTATCTGCCATGCCCTTCCCCCCACACCACCCATCAATACCTGAGGCAGGTGAAAGAGCTGGCCCTGAGGTCATAAAAGTAAGAGAGCTGTCACTGCCCCTCATCAGCTGCAGCACTTGGAAGAGTGGCCCCTACACCTCGCCTGGACAACACAGTAGAGCTGGCCCTGAAAGTGTAGGTGTGGGAGAACCTGACCCTGAGGATGTGAAAGAAGGAGAACTGGTCCCGCCCCTTGCTCATTGCTGCAAGGGGTGAACTAGCCAGGATAATGCAGGAAGAGCTCACCCTGGTGGTGAGGACAAGGGAGGGCTGGCAGGCTGACCAACCCTGCAACTACCCTGGAGGAGAGTGTTGGTCCTGTGGACCCAGGGCTGCAGGACCTCCATGACACAGGGCAGCAACAGGATGTCCGAGAAGAGTCCCATTGAGGGCCCAGAATCAATGGTGTAGCAGAGACCAGGGTCCTCAAATCAGACCAATAATTCTTTGCAATGAACACCTGCATGTAAAAATGTATGGATAAAGGGATTTACTGTGTGGCTTTACTGCATCATACTGCAGCTTCCATGACAAGATTTTTCCTTTCTCTTTCTCCTTCCCCCCCCTTTTTCTTCTTAAATTTTGTTTTATTTTATTCTGGGGAAGAGGAGAGAGGTGGGTAGGATTAGGAGGCATGATGTAAAAGACACAAAGAATAAATAAAAAGAAAGTTAAAAAATAATCACAAACCATAAAGAGGAATACTGATTAATGTGACTATATTTAAACATAAAAGGTCATATCACAAAACAGGATCTGCACAAAAAAAGATACATAAAGAATTCAGAAAATCAAGAAGATGAAAAAAAACAGAATGGGCAAAGGACAAACAGGCACAGAGTGGAACTCGTGAACATGAAGAAACACAGGAACTCAAGCTCGCACTCAGTACAGGTGGGCTGAAAAAATGCTGAGGCCGCACGCTACGTTACAGCACTCTCTATAACACCAGGAGTGCATGAGGAGACAGGGCAAACAAAATATTTTGCTTTTGGAAAAGTGCACACTCTAGATTGCATTTATATTACCCTGTGAAATTTCAACTCCTAGAAATGTCACAGAAGCTACACCCATGAAATCTCATCAGCCTGGCTGCCTCAACAAGAACTGAACAAAGACAGTACCAGTAGACATGGAAGAGGGAGATCTCATGGGGCTTCAACCCTAGACAAAGAACTATAGGCAATAAGGAATGCTGAGAGCAGGAGAAACAGTTTTCCCCAGGGAAGAGCCCCCAAACTGGCTATCCAATACCAAATGGTCAGCTGAAATTATCTGCACACAAGTAACTTTATATGGACTGAGCAGGATTTATTTCCATAGCTAGGAATGTATGTACATTTACATACATATGTAACAACAATTAAGGAAATAGAGGTCATGAATCTGAGAGAGCACAGAAGGGGTGCATGAGAGGAGTCGGAAAGAAGAAAGGGGAAATGATGCAATTATATCTTAGTTTCAAAAGAAAGTTAAGTGTAAAACTAAGGCAGTCCTGGTGGTGCAAGTCTATAACACTAGCTACTTAGGATGTTGAGGACAGTAAGCCTGAGCTACAGAGTGAGTTCATGGTTAGCCTGAGCAACTTAATGAGACTCAGTCTTAAAATAAAAAGCAAAAAATGTACTGAGAATATAGCTCAGTGGTAGAGTGCTTGCCAAACTGATACAGGGCACAGCTCACGCCCCAAGACTGCAAGAAAGCAGTAAATAAAAAGCAGAACTAAACAATCTTAGGTACATCTATTCACTTAGGAACACATTGGGCTCCTGGTTTAAGAAGGGAGGGGCATATATTTACTTAGTGGAACTATTCAAATTATCTGGAGGACAAGAACACCGAGTGTGTAAATGTGTTCACCTCTATAGCGGGAAGGAGAGGATGCCACTAAGGAGGGTCACATGAAGAGTGAGGGAAAACTGATAAAGTTCAGCTGGAGGGAGGGGACACGGGATCATCGTTACTTTAAAGCTGAATATGTGTATTTTATATGCTCTTTTCATAAAGATATTCATATGAATTGTTATGGTAAAGAAGAAAGGCTTTCAAACCTAAAAACCTTTTTAAGAGTGGAATTATCTTAGGGTGGATCATTTTCCCAGTGAGCACAGGATCTCATTTATAGTTAGTCTGGACTAAAGGTAAGTTTGAGAAGGGGACAAAGGTGTAACCTGGGAGTCATCAAAACAACTCGGTATCAGAACCTAAGTCTGTGTGTGCGTGTGCGTGTGCATGTATACATGTGTGCATACATGTTTATGTGTGTGTGTGTTTGTGAGTGCTTGTGTATATGTCCATGTGTGTGCATGTGAATGTGTGTGTTGTGGAATAATCTTTTTGTACACTGTGAAGATGTGTCTTTGCCAAGATGCCTTCTGATTGGTTTAGTAAAAGCTGACTAGCCGGTGACAAGGCAGGAGATGTAGGTGGGACAGCTTGACAGAGGACGAGAGTCTCAAGCAGAAGCAGAGAAAAACAGATGAACGTGCCGTGTTGAAAGAAGGTACCGCCATGTGGTAGAGGGTAGATAAGAAATGTGGGTTAATTTAAAATGTGTTAGCTAGTAACGACCTGAGCTACTGGCCAAGCATTTATAATTAATAATAACTTTCTGTGTGGTTATTTGGGGAGTAGCTGCTGAAACACAGAGAAACTCCACCTACATGTGTGCACATGCATTTGTGCATGGATGTGTGAGTACATGGGCATGTGCATGTGTGTACATGTGTGTGCATTTATATGTGTGAGTGGTGTGTGTGTGTGTACACATATGAAAACGGTTTCTGGAAAGAGAAGCAGTGGAATCAAGTTAAATGAGAAAAATTCAGGCGGTGAAATTATACAGCACATGTTATATATATATGTGTGTGTGTGTCAAACAGTACATATTATATAAATGTATGTGTCATGCAGCCCATGTTTTTATGTGTGTGTGTGTGTGTGTGTGTATGTGTATGTGTCATACAGTACACGTGGAACCTAACAGAAATTTAGAAATTTGTGGTTTTGTTTCATGAGGACAATGTCTGAAGAAAAACATCCCTCCCAGGGTCACATGTTTGAACACGTGGCTCCCCACTGGTGGCACTGTGTGGCAATGCTGTGGACTTTTAGGAGGTGGAGGCTTGTTGGAGGAAGCGGGTCAATGGTAGTGGACCATAGGTTTTATAGCGAGGCCCTACTTCCTGTCTGCTCTTCCTGCTTCCTGTTGATCACCTTGTGTTTTTGAGGCCACGCCTCCTATCTTGGTGGGCTGTCTCCCTTCTTATTTAGGATGTGTTCTCAGGCGGGTTTTCACAAAGGCAAGAAAAGTGACTAACACAGCTAGGCATGGCCACTTTCTGAACAGGAGACAACAAGCAGTAGTGACCATAAACAATAGCCCAGCTCTACGGCAGTTTTCAAAGTCAACTTCACACTTCAGCAGCCAGGAAGAGAGTGGGATCCTGACCTGGAATGTACCATGTACATTCTGTACCCTCCAGGACTACAGTAAGAGAGTGTGGCATCCTATGTAGATCGGACCTCTGTCCTGAGTGACTCCTAACCCACCAGCTTTCCCATCTCCTCCCGTATATGACTGACCACAGTCATCCCGACCATCACAGCCTCCATCACACCCTGTCATGATAATCCCGACAGTGTGATCTGACATGTGGAGTTCTCCCAGGTAAATGCCTGGTGCTGGGCATGTGCTCTTTCTGCCGGAGAGACATCAGCTCTGTTCTACTCTAATTAACCCCTTTTCACCAGAATGTTCTTAGCTTCTTTGACATTATCTGTATTTCCTAAACACACAAAGGCAAACTCATTTAAACACTTATACCACATCAGTAGTGGGAATTACCTAAAGAAAATGTCTTTCCAATCTTTTTCTATGCTGTACAAACGCTGCTCACATGCTCCAAGACAGCAGGGTTTTCCTGATTCCCAACACCACACACCAGAGAAGACATGGGAGAGAGAGCAGCTGTGTCCTCTGAGACAATCTCAGCTCTGAAACCTGGAGTGGGACTGACACCAGGATCTTGCGTCACACCTTTGAAAGCTTCTTCTAGATCAAAACCTAGAGTTGGATCCAGACCTGGTCTTTGATCTAAGACCCTAGGAACAATCCTTTCTAATTACACAGTACTTCTTTACTTTATTTTCTTTGGTCCACTTCAAATTCTACCTTTCTCTCCCACCCCCCATTCAATGCTCATTATTGGTTGTACCAGTGGACCTCAAGTCTGATGACTCACATTCACTCTATTTTTTAAACCTCAGTTCCCTCATTCCCAAGCTTCAAGAATATACTTAGCAAATTTGTTAAATTATAACTTCCATATCTTCCTTCTTCAATATTAGCCCATTTACCACAGTTCTGCTCATGATTGTATTATATCCATATTGTTGTTAATTTTCCCTCAAAAACAAAACCAGAAACCTAAAACCTCCTAACCTAAAATTCCCACAAATGCCTTTTATACAAATAGAAATTTCTTGTATTTCTTGTAAAGCTAAGACAATTTTTGTTTCAAGGCAGCCCAAGTTAAAGCTTTATTTCAAACATTTTTGTAAGGTACTATTGTCCTATCAGTTTTTGTCAAACTGTAAAGACTAAATTCTTACGTTGTATCTCAAGTTTTTGAGAAAGTTAAATGAACAGAAATAAACAAACAACAAGGTCTACAGTGTTGCTCTGTTTCGGGTAGATGTCCTCCAGCCTGCACTGAAAGACTGCTTTCTGGGCTACTGTTTCTGATACTCATCTGTCCCCTTTACCTCCCACACTAGCACACTTTATCTGCTTTTCTAGTCCAAGGTGATTGAGTTTATAGAGCATTGATCTCTTCTACCAGCTCAGCCCTACATAAGCTTGTTGTGACAGCTTCTGGCATCTGCTCTAGCTGCTAGTCCTCAGTATAGAGACTGTGGGAACAACCAATCCTGACTTAAATCCTAGCTCTAGAACACAGAAACCAAGGTGCCTCTGGCAAGTTCCTTAGGGTCTCTAATCTCAGATTTCCCAATCATTAAAACAATAATAATAATGCCTACCCTTGAAAAGTTGCCTCTTAAGTGCTTACATATACTCAAACTACCTGCATGCAGATTCGGGTTCAGGTGGTGGATTCTCAGTTCTGTTCACCCCTGGGCTTCCCAGTGGTGTCTCCAAGTATGATCCTCAACACAACCTCCACCTATGGTGGACAACACAAGTGTTTCCACTCTCTAGCCTCCCTGGTCTCTGCAAGACCTAAAAGGCAGTGTCCCCTCGTGAAGATACCATCTCAGAGTTCTACAGGGTCCTGAGCTTTTAGGTACAGACTGGCAAAGGCCTGCCTTGTTCTTTCCTTGGGGATCACTGCATTTCCCAGGTCCGGGTTATCCACTTTGTCTCATTATTTTTTCTCTATGACATCTCTGACAACAGCTAGCTGGAAGGACCACTGCACTGCTCTTTAAGCACCAACAGACTATTTTCTCAGAAGAGAGACCTGCATCTTCTTATGAGAACCTGTTTTCCCCGACCTCATACCCCAACTCATTCATTTGTAAAAACATTCCACGTTATCAGCTACAAAAAGTAAATCAGAAGAAAACTCTAGCTTCTAACCACAGTTCGCTAACTCACAAAATATATGATTTTTAACTAAGTCATTTATCCTACCAGTGACTTCCATTTTTTTCCATCTGCAAAATATAGTAAACACAATTATTTAAAAGGCTAAAGACCAAACGGGATAATGAAAATGAATTTGCATGGGAAATGGAGTCCTGCGCAACTGTGGACAGAATCACCTTCTACTCACAGAGGTGGTTCACCTGGAACAGAGGTGAAGATCAAGGAATCTGAAACAGAGCTGGACACGCCCACCTAGCACTTACAGCCCTGCCATTAAACAGAAAAAGTGGAGATCAGAGTGTCTGCCTCACATGGTGTTATTTCAATGATGTAAGCCTCTGTTGCTAACATTAAATACCTACTGTGTGCTAGGCACACAGTACTATGCCAGGCGTTGTAAATAAAATGGAATTTAACATCTTTGTTAAAACGTCTACCTCTTATTGCTACAATTCCTAAAAGATTTATTTTATATATACTTCACAGCAAGTAAAAACCTAAGTCATGAAGCATTCCCACAGGACACTGAGGTCACACTCCACAATTCCAGTGTACCTTCAATGGGAGTTTCCAGTGGGCACATAATGACTCTGGCATGTCCCCCCTAATTTATCACTTACGTTTATATTGTCCTGATGATTTTGGAGTAAACTGTTGGGAAGATAATTCTATCAAACATAAATGAGCTAAGAGACTGCTTCTCAAAGAAACATCACAGACTGTCTGCTCCTTTGCCACCTCCAACACTAGTCAAAACACAAATTTCTAGGCCCTAATTCAGACCTGTTGACTCAAAACCCCTGGCTGGATGTTGTGGGAACCTTCATTTCTATTCATTTTCCAATTTGTTCTTATGTAAATCCCACTTGAGAATGGCATGGGGGTGGGCTACCTAAGAAACCTGTAACCAAATACTGAAGAAGAATGAGTGAAAGCACAATAAAGAAGAATTCTTAGAATAAACAGCCACATGCCTGGCTCCTAGCAGGGTGGAGTCACGATCCAATCCAGGGATCAAGACAAAAATCTGAGTGGAACATATGCACCTTCACCGTGAATGGTCAACAGTGTTCAAATTCCTATTCCAGAGCCAGAACGGGAATGGAAAGGGACACTGGAGACCTTTACCCAAGTTTTCAAAGGAAGCAAAGACTGTGCCTGCAAAATTGAAATTCAGGCTTGGTGATCTGGGGAAATGAAATTGCTTCTCTTAAATTTAGTCAACTACTGCCCACCTGCTCCACCTCTCCACAGCAACCAGGGCTCTAGGGTACTCTCTCAAATGCAAGCCTTGCCCACAGGAGGGGCTGATCTTGTGACCACCACAACAGCAGGAGGCAAGGAGGCATTATGATCTTTTGACAAAAGGAAACAGAAATAACCAACTAGAAGGTACATCTATCCTCTTAGTAAGACAGAAACAGAGCTGGCGACAGAGCACCAAGGAGCACTCCTAGTGGGCGTGAACTTTCAAAACAATAACAATGCAAAGCCAGTAGAACACAATGTTTCTCTATACACCACCTTGTCGGTGGTTGGAGATCCACACTGGTTCCGATCATAAAATGTGTTTATAGGGCTTTAATTAAGATGCTGACGAGCTAACCACTGCGCCTGCAAGAAATAGGGAGCCCAACCCGACAAGGCCGCCCAGCCTGCCCACACTCCTCCAGATCTGGTCTGGAACAGCAAAGCGGGCGGGGCGCGGTTTCTCCTGCATCGCTGCTGCGCTCCTCTCCGTTCTGCCTGCGTGAGCACCGCCCACCCACTCGCGTGTGAACCCACTGGGCCCAGCCCTTCCTTAGGCCCGGTGCTGAATCATGAACTCGGTATCTCCACAAGGTAAAAATCGAAGAACAAAGCCAGTCTCGAGGCTAGTCTGAATAGATCCGGGTTGGGCGGCAGGCTACAAACCCCAATTCTGCTCACCTTCTCCCCCATTCCTCCACTAACCCCAAACTGAAGTAAGTGTGCAGTGCTAGGGACTCTCAGGAGGGTACCCCATATCCCAGGCTGCTGAGACGCGTCTGCAGCGCAGTGTCCTAGCTCGCGCGCTCCGCCTCATTGTTCCACCGCCCGCCCAGAGCCCGCCAGCATCCGAATAAGCCCTTGCCCCAGAAAGCAGACTGGGGCTCCACCTGCTCCCGATCGACCTTTTGCCCCTCTTCCCCCCCGCAACCACAGCTCTAGACCACCTTCTGCGCCAACCTTCTAACCTAACTCTAGGGCGGAGCCCAGAGCTCAGAGTCCGTAGGGTGCTGTCCAAATGCTGGGAGGCGGCGACGCAGAATGGGGGAAGAGCCGCAGGCCCGGCCTGCACCAGGCTCAGCACTGGTGACAGCGCGATTCCTCGCAGCAGTGAGCAGTCTGCAGAGGCAGGCGCTCAACAGCAGAAAACAGAGGGCCAGACCCTCTGAAGGCTGCACAAGTTACCGATTGCTACTCACCCCAACTGTTTCTGTCCCTGCGGCTCTTGGCCATGGCGGTCCTTGGGCTGGTGGTGGCGAGGTGCTGTCACTGGCTTGTGGTCGTCTCCAGGGCCGCAGTTGCTGGCAGTAAGAGGCTCTGTGCCCGCTCTGGGCGCAGTTCGCTCAGATTCTGAGGATGTTGCTGTGGCGCTGGTGGGAAGGACCGGGGAGGAAAAGGGAGGAGAAAGCAGATGAACCAAGCTCAGCATCACCAGCTGGAGTTCACACAAATACCAGCGTCACACCCTCTGTACCTTGGCCCACCCCTAAACTGTGAAGACAGTGAGAGACTATATACTGCAACATTTTCAACACACACACACACACACACACACACACACACACACAGCACGCCCAGCACACACTCACAGAATTTAAAAGAATTTAAAATTATCTAGTGACAGAAACACATAAACCATCATTATTCTGGCTGCTCCAACACATGCTAGCAACATTTGGACAAATTAAAGCGCTCTGCATTATCCTCCAGGCATCTTTTAAGTTTTCCTTTTTAAAAAGAAGATACCTTGTATTGTTGTAAATGTACACTAAGCAAGTCTGAGTCTTATAATTAGGCTAATTTAGATCAAAGTAAGCTAGAGATTAACTGTAATCTGTTACTGCTCAGTGTCTAATGGAACATCTCCTCAAAGTTGCAAAGACAGTCTGAAGTTATATATAGTTTGACAGCAAACATCTGAAGGAAAAACAGGCTCCATCGTCAGGGTGTACAGGATGCTTTGGCAGCTAGAAAGGTTGCAGCAAATTTCCAGGAAAATGCAACAAATACTAACACATATTCTTACTTTTTTTTTTTTAAATGTTTCTGCCTCTCTGCCCAAACTTGGGTGTGGTCAGCATCCTGTAGACCCACCCCTTCACACTCTGACCACTAGATCCTTCCATCCCATTCACCTCCTCAGTTTGTCCTGTCCACACTCTACTGATGCACACACTGCCAGCCTCTCAATGACCAGACCCATGGTCTCTACTTAGGGCATGTTACAACAACTCCTCACTTCTGTAGAAGACATTTTTCCTCTTAGTGAAGTAATTTATGGGTAAATACTATGAAATTGGACATCACAAAAAAAAACCTTCAGTAAATGACTGCACATATAGTATGTTTTCAACTGTTGCTCAAGGACTTTTTACCTAATGATTTAAGTAATCCTGGCATTCTTGTCTGAATTACTTTTATATTAATTATTTTAAATGGAAATTTAAAAATAATTCTATAATTTCTTTTACTTTTACAGTTAGAAGCTCTCTCTCTTTCAAACACACACACACACACACACACACACACACACACACACACACACACTTTTATATATCGAGCAACACGAGGGTGGTTTGAATGAGGTATCTCCCAAGTGTCTTGAGCATCTGAACACTATGTCTTCAGTTGGTGGCACTGTTTCAGCAGGTTTACCGGATGTGGTCTTGCTGGAGGAAGTACGTCACTGAGGGCAGGTTCTGAGAGCCTGCCTGACGCTTGCAGTTGGAAATGTGAGCTCTTAGCTACTCCCACCACCCTGCCTGCCTGCTGCCATGCTTCCCAGCCTAGATGGTAATGGACCCTTATCCCTCTAGAACTGAAGCCCAAAACAAACCCTTCCTTTAAGTTGCTTTGGTCATTGTCTTAGTTAGGGTTTCTGTTGTTACGATGAAACACCATGACCAAAAAGCAGGTTGGGGAGGAATGGGTTTATTTGGCTGACTCTTCTACATCACTCAATGTTCTTCATCAAAGGAAGTCAGGACAGGAACTCAAACAGGGTGGGAACCTAGAGGCAGGAGCTGATGCAGAAGCCATGGAGGGGAGCTGCTTACTGGCTTGCTCCCTATGGCTTGCTTAGCCTGCTTTCTTATATAACTAACCCAGAACCAAGGATGGCACCACACAATGGGCTGGGTCCTCCCTCACTGATCATTAATTAAGAAAATGCCCTACAGCCAGATCATACGGAGACATTTTCTCAGTTGAGGCTCCCTCCTTTGAGTTAACTCTAGCTTGTGACAAGTTGACATAAAACTAGCCAGCACCGTCATGGTGTTGTGTCACGGCAACAGAAAAAGAACTATAGATTCATGGACTCTTTAAAGACGGTTCATTGCCATCCTTACTTACTTTTTAAGTGTGCATGTACATGTGTGCAGATGCTCGTGCTTGCAGAGGTCAGAGGAGGATGCCCAGGGTCCTGCTCTATCACTCTCTGCCTTACTCAATCGAGACAGAGTCTCTCATTAGCCCTGGAGCTCACCAACTAGACTAGGTTGGCTGTTAGCAAGGGCTAAAGATCCTGCTGTCTCTCCCCTACCTAGCACTGGGGTTACAGGCACCAGCGCTATACTTGGCTTTTACAGGATAGAGATCTGAACTCGGGTCATCTTATGTACACAGCAAGTGCTCTACCCACTGAGCCATCTCTTCAGTCCTCCTGTTCTTTTCAATGTCCGAAATTCCTAGATTCACCCTAAAGGAGCCTCTCTGAGTCTGCTCCTGTGTCTGTAACATTTGCCGCGTTTGTGTTAGGCACTTCCTGGGTTTTGGCACAAGGAAATGTTTCAGGTTTCCCTCCTCTTGCCCTGCCCCAGGACTGGGAAGAGTCATTTCTCTGGGCACTCTGGGCTCCTTTCAGGTTGTGCTCCTGCTGCTGGGGTGTCACTGTTTCTGGATTCTGTCAGTAGGCATTTCTGGAATACTTATCTACGACAGGATATCGCTACACTGCCCGGGTTGGCCTTGAACCCCTACTTTTCCTGATTACAACTCCAGAGTAATCCATTATAAGCATGTGCTACTGTCAGGCCTGGTTTTATTGTATTGTGCTGTATTGTATTGTATTTTGAGACAGGGTTTCACTCTGCAGCCCTGGATGTCCTGAAACTTGCTATGTAGACCACACTGGCCTCCGACTCAGAGATCTTCCTGCCTCTGCCTGCTGGGTGCTGGGATTAAACAAGTGCACAACCATCCCTGGCCTCTGGCTTTTATTTATTTTTAACCATTAACTTAATAAACCCCAAGGAAATACTTTAAATTACATGAAAATAAACATAAAGAGTTATTTGTTATGTTTGTGTGGGGGTTATAACTGTAAAACACCAGAAGCAAGTGAAATGCCCACACATTGAGGAGTGGTTGAATAAAATGTGATCTATCTGCACAATGACTATTATGAGTCCTTAAAAAATTCAGTTGGTCATTATCAACTGTCAAAATTAATTTCCACCCATTTAAGTGGAAGATGGATCAAATAATAATACACCCTCACATAAAATAGAAAATGCTATAAAATAATGTTTCTATTTATCTATGCAATGAACATGGTAAAACCATCTCAGAAGGCACTGAGACAGGTTGCTGATGGGAGGAAGGCAGGAGCAGGAGAATGGAAATGGCAGCAAGGGCTGTGGGTACTCATATTCTCCACACATAGCTTGTGCACATAATTCTCTTACAGCCATGACACTGTTTCACAGTCTCCAAAATAAATAAGTAAATTAACCAGGATGTAGACGGAATTATTTTTAGCACTTTGGCCAGGATCAAGTACAATGTGGAAGGAACTAAAGTCCAGCTGCACAACTCCATCTAAAACAAAAGTGAAGGCCAGCCACGTGGTTGAGCGTGGAAAGGTGCTTGCCGCCAAGCCTGACAGCCTGGGTTCAATCCTCGAACCTACACAGCAGAAGAAAAGAACTACCTCCAGCAACTTATCCTCTGACCTCTACACACCCTCTCCTACAAACAATAAGTAAATGTAAAAATTAATCAATAAAATAAAGTAAGAGCCAACTTAACCCAACACTTGGGAGGAAAGAGGATTTCAAGGCCAAGGCTAGTCTTGAATAAGTAAGTTCAGGGCCAAAGTGAGCTACATAATGAGAACCTGAAAAAAAAGTTAAACCAACAGGAACTAAGACTTGTACCCTTTTGTTGTTCTGTTTGCTTAGCACACATGGTTAGAAATTATGTGTGCACTAGGATTAAAGAGATGTAAAGCACATAATGACAGAGACAGAGTTACCTAAGGTTTAGAAGACAGGAGGGGAGGATAGAATGAACTCTGAGACACTGAATTGTAATATGACATAATAGAAATACAAGTAATCTGAAATTTTAAGTAGCTAAACTTCTTAAGATGTTTCGTATGTCCCAAGTGAACCAAATGGCTAGTAGGACACGAAATGATGACATCTGCACTCATTCCAGAAATGCAAAACCACATGATACCACTTCACATCTGGAGTGACTGTAACCAAGAGACGATAGAAGGCACTGATGAGTGTGTAGGAAAACTAACACCTTCACACACTACAGGTGAAAATATAAAATGCTGCAGCAACATGGAAAAGGAGTCCAGTACTTCCACAAACTAAACACAGGATGACTGTGTGACTCAGCAATTCTCCTCCTAGGTGTGTATCCCAAAGAAATTACAGGGGAACTCCACACAGAGACTCGTATAGCAATGTTAGTGTTAATAAAATGAAAAAGTAGACGCAACTCGTGGTGGTTTGAAAGAAACTCACCTCCACAGGCTCGTACAAAGTGGCACTATTAGGAGGTGTGGCCTTGCTGGAGGAAGTGTGGCACTGGGGTGGGCTTTGGGGTTTCAGATGCTCAAGCCAGGCCCAGTGTCATTCTCTTTCCCTGCTGCCTGTCAATTCACATACAGAACTCTCAGCTACCTCTTTAGCACCATGTCTGCCTGCGTGCTGCCAAGGATCCCACCATGATGATTATGGACTAAACCTCTGGACTGTAACCCAGCCCCAATGAAATGTTTTTCTTTATAAGAGTTGTCGTGGTCATGGTGTCTCTTCACAGGAATAAAACCCTAACTAAGACTGTTGTGGGATATTTGTTTATACTATGTGAAGATGTGTCTGTGTTTGGCCTCACCTGACTAAGGTACCTGATTGGTTTAATAAAGAGTTGAATGCCGGGCGGTGGTGGCGCACGCCTTTAATCCCAGCACTCGGGAGGCAGAGCCAGGCGGATCTCTGTGAGTTCGAGGCCAGCCTGGTCTCCAAATCGAGTTCCAGGAAAGGCGCAAAACTACACAAGAGAAACCCTGTCTCGAAAAACCAAAAATAAAAAATAAAAATAAAAATAAAGAGTTGAATGGTCAATAGCTAGGCAGGTGAGAATAGACAGAACTTCTGGGCAGAGAGAAAGGAACTCAGAGGGTTAGAATCTGGTAAAGTGGGGGACACAGTGAGACACAGAGGGTGTCAGACATACAGAATGAAGGAGAGGTAAAAAGCCATGTAGAATGTAGATTAGCAGAAACAGGTTAATATAAGTTATAAGAGCTAGTTGGGAACAAGCCTAAGCTAAAGACCAAGCTTTCATAATTAATAATAAGTCTCTGCGTCATTATTTGGGGACTGGTGGTCCAAAGAAAGTCTGACAAGAAAGACTAGCTACATAAGACACAACTCAAATGCCAAATAACTAATGTGTAAACAAATGTAGTATATCCCTATGCTGGAATACTATGGTCATAAGGAAGAAGTACTGATACATGCTACAACATGAATCAACTTTGAGGTAAAACTCTTGCATCTCTAATATCATATTTCTACTCTGTATCCTCAATTTTTCTTCTATTGGTCCTTTCTCACATTCATTTTACCTTATCATAAATAAAGTCCTCCCTATGCCAGGAGTTTTTCTATCACTGATGCCCAAACCTAATGCTTCCCTCCATATTAAAAAGTCTATGATATACCATTTATGTTATAAAGTCTATAATAAGCAAATTTAAAGAGGCATTTGTATCGATCAACATGCTTTTACATGTATCTCAGAAAGGCTTAAATAAAATAGGACATTACTCTCATATGAAAATTTGTTTGAAGACAGGTTGACCTTGGCTAATTCATCAGCTCAACATATCATGGATTATACTAGTTAGGGAGTAAACTGGGCTGCTGTAAAACAAATTCTAGTGGCTTAAATAAGAAAAGTATTTCCCTCTCATGGAATAACATGAACACTGAACATGGTGCCTTCAAAAGAAGATCAAGATTTGCACTTTCTTTCATCCTTTACTTAGGGCTTCCATCATATGAACCAGGCTACTTGCTCTAGCTTGAGCATTAACATTATTATTCTAGCTAACATGAGTATTAAGGGGCTCCAGATATAGTTTTCTCCCATTGTGGAACAATAACTAAGCCCAGTGTGAAGAGACAAAATTACAAATAATAAGTTATGAGGACAAAAACTCTCCAATAATTATTAGGAATAATCTAAAATCAATGAGACTTCTAAATCCTTGGTTCACAAGCCCATGAATTCTGATCGTGGGTTACATATGACAAAATATGAATACTGGGTTAATTTGTATGCCATATCTTCGTGGAGACCACATCTCAGTCAGCAGACACCCCCTTCCCATTATATCAAATTAGCCATTTCTAACTCACGGGTGCGAGGCCAAGCACCTAACTCCAAAGGCAGGACTGTACTGGCACACCGCATTCTTAGCAAACTCAGCTTCTTGTCCAAAGACAGATATATGGAGACCAAACAAGGTGTTCTACGAGCCCACGGGCTATGACACTAGAAGGAGTTCATGGACAGGGAAGGTAGACTCTGTGCAGTATGTGTCTATTTCTGCGGAGGCCTTTCCCATCAAAATAGAAACCATCTAGTACAATTAGATTACCATCAGATGGCTGGCTGATCTAGGCAGCAGTATCAGACTGGAGTCTCTGTACTGGCCTCTGCTAAAGCAGGTTAAGCACTCCATAATGACAATACTGAATTACACCTTGTAAACAGAAATCCACACTGTTAAGTCTATTTAGCTTAAGTTCTTATTGCTATTTGGGGCAACTAAGCAAGCACTACAGTGACTGGGAAAGAGATTGGCTGGCTGACATCTAGAAGGCAGATCATCTTGAAGAATCACTCACTTCTCAGGGTGGAAACCCTCAGGTGGGGGGTAATATGGTTTACATATTTTCACGTTCTGTGTAATTCTAATAACCCACCCATCATACCTTATTCACCAACTTCCTTAATTTTAATCCTCTTTCCAAGTCACTGACCAAACTATTACCTACTGTGCATAAATCAATATTGATTCATGCCTCAGGCCAACTCTCCTTCCTAACGAAAAGGTCAATGAAATGTACTATCAACGTTGTACCCACTGGGAGAATCTCTCTTCACTGTCATTCCTCTTTGTGGAATCAGGGCCATAAATCAGCAGCAAGCTACTTCACACTGGGCTAACACAGAATGCTGACTATTAATAAACCAGGTCTGTACACGTTCTCCCTCCACTAAATGACCCTGAGCCAGAATATGTAAGTAAGAGAAAAGGGGTGTGGGGTGGGCAGACACCATGGAAGCTCGTTAGAAATTTACCTGTGCTTCCAGAGAGTGCCACGCTTTTTCAGTATGTACTATTCCGTTCAACAATCAAATTCTGATGCCTGCATTTGTAATTCAGTAAACTAGAAAACACACAGTTCCTAAGGACCAGTTTATGTCACAAAGTCACTTAGTATCCCATAGTCTGGAGTTAAATATCTACCAAATGCTTGGTAATAAGCCAAGAGTCGGCTTTCAGCAATGTAGTCATCACAGATCGGGCATGCTCATATTCCAGAATCCTAGGTAGCATCCTTAGTGCTGCGGTTCTCATTTGGGGTTTGCAAGAAACTCCGTATCATATTTGTGTTTACCATCAGGTCTGCTGAGCCCTAAAGTCCAAGTATCAGGACACTGTATGGCACAGCACGGGTCATCAGCCAGGTGTTACGTCGTTTGAGGTCCCATGGAAACTGGTAGTCATGTGTTACGAGGGAAAGGACCAAAGAGCAGTGAATGTAGTAGTACATTGTCTTCAAAATCCAAACAGGACAGCGGAGCAATCAAATCATCCTCTGAGATGGATACATTTCACTAATGTGCTAGGACCACACGGATTTATGTTTCACCCTCTGGTATAAGGGTAATTTGTTTTTGTTTTGTTTTAAGGAATGAGTTAAAATACGTTTGCTCAGTTTGGTCCCAGACTCCTAGGCTCATGGATCTCCTGTCTTAAGTCCTAAATGGCCATGACTATATGTGCCAGATCACATCTGTCTTAATGGTCTTTCTAAAGTATGTAGGATAATAGATACTTCCTGTTCCTCAGGTCCTATTTATATAATGGAATCAAAATAATAAACTGCCATGATGTTCTAGATAGTAAGGAAACAAAGATCAGTCTAGACTTACACTGTGTCACCGAGCAGAAAAGGTAGAACAGTGGCATGCTAACACAGCCCCAGGAAAGCAAAGTGCTTCAGATTATCCTTGTTTAACAGGAAATGAAAAAGCTACATTCTGCGCTTTAAGTCAGCAGCCATGCTCAGGCTACCAAGCTTATGTTTATTAGCTTTAGAAAAGGTTCTAAATGCAGTATTACAGATTGACTGTTCATGTTTGTGTGTGGTGTACATGTGTGCACATGTACAGGCAAGCTTTTCTATATTTGCTCACTTATGTGTATGTATGTGGAGGCCAGGGATTGACCATTTTTTCCTCAACTGCTTCTCTGCCTTTTTATTTTGTTGAGGCAAGGTCTCTCACTGAACCCCAAGTTCAGTTTCAACTAGACCGGCTGGCCAGCAAGCCCGAGAGCCTCTTGTCTCTGCCTCCCTGGGGCTGGAGCCACGGGGGGTACCACCACGCCTGGCTTTCAGATAATGCTGGGGACCTGAACTAAGGGTGCGATATTCGATCAGCAAGTTCTTTACCTGTAAACACGTTTCCCCTGAAACTGGTGAATTTTTTTTCTAATTCACAAACATCTCCAAAGCTAATTTGCCTTTTGGGGTGGTTTGGAAGTGTTCACCGAAGTTCATATGCTGGAAACTTAATCCCTATTGTGACCTTGTCAAAAGATGGGCCCTTTAAGGGATGATTAGCTCATGAAGGCTGGGTCCACTTAAATTCTTTAATGATGAGTTTCCCTCATCTACCCATTTCATTGGCAAGTTCTTGTCCACCTGCCTTCTGCTGAGTGCCGACAGAACCAGAGGTTTTGTCAGACGCCAACACCTTGATAGTGGACTGTACAGCCTTCAGAACTAAGAGATGAATTCTCAGTCTGTGGTATTTTGTTCTACCAACAAATAAAGGACCAAGACACTACTGAACGTCCCAGACAGATGTGTTAAAAGACAAAGACCTCTGTCCCTCGGATTTAGACTTTTATTTTTTAGATTTTACTTAATGCGCATCTTGCCTGCATGTATGGTGCCTGTAATGGTCAGAAGAGAGTGTTGGATCCCCTGGAATGGAGTTATAGATGGTGTGTGGAGATATATTGTGTCCCCCAATATATTGTGCACTCTTAATAAAGCTTATCCGAGGATCAGAGGAAAAGGCTATCCACTATATTAAACAAAGAAGTCAGGCAATGGTAGCGCACACCTTTTATCCTAGCATTCGGGAGGCAGAGATCCATCTGGTTCTCTGTGAGTTCAAGGCCACACTGGGGAACAGAACCAGGCATGGTGACACACGCCTTTAATCTCAGCACTAACCCAGAGGTCTGGAGGTCTGTACAGACAGACAGGAAGTGATGTAGCTGGGCGGAGAGAGGAAGTGAGATGCAGAACAGAAAGGCATATAGGCTTGGGTATGCAGGGAGTAGGTCTCTTTGGCTGAGGATTTCCAAGTGGCTTCTTTCTGCTTTTCTGATCTCTCAGTTTTTACCCCAATATCTGGCTCCAGGTTTGTTGTTTTTTTTGTTTGTTTGTTTGTTTGTTTGGTTTGGTTTGGTTTTTCCGAGACAGGGTTTCTCTGTGTAGCTTTGTGCCTTTCCTGGAGCTCACTTGGTAGCCCAGGCTGGCCTCGAACTCACAGAGATCCGCCTGCCTCTGCCTCCCGAGTGCTGGGATTAAAGGCGTGCGCCACCACCGCCCGGCGCCAGGTTTTTTATTAATAAGACCATTTAGCAATTTGTCTTACAATGGTGGCCACCGTGTGGGTGCTGGCAAACAACCCTAGGTCCTCTGAAAGAGCAGCCAGTGCTCTTGTCCTCTGAGCCATCTCTCCAGCAACCTCTCTGGTTTTCAGTGAGTGCACTAATGCTTTCAGACCTCTAACAGTGACACTAAACTAATCTCCCAAGTAATAAGGGTTGACTGATTTACTACTTTACGCCCAGGGGTCACCCTGGTCCTACCAGTCCTACAATTTCACATCCCAGGGTTGACAGTCACAAGCCTCTGGCGGAGTTTCCTCTGTGCAGGATGCCCATTCTCACACACAGTTTGTAACTTGGAAAGCAACCTCAGCATTTATGGTTGCTTCTTCTAGACCTTTCATGAAAGACATCTGACTTTCTTCAACCTCTACTAAGATCACTGGAATCCTGATGTGTTACACTGATGCTTCAGGGAATGTTGTTCAGGCTACTATCCTCTAAACTGTGAGAATTTCACATTCCTCAACTCATATTCTCCCTGGTGAAAGGTCACATGTCTCTCTGGAAATAGCCTCAGGAAAGGGACAATCATTGTATGTAACCATAGGCAACATCCTTCCTCCAAGAAACCTGCCTTCCACCCTTTAATTAAGGGATTCCAGGTTTACGAACTGGCTTACGATCAGAGGTTAGATAATGTTCTGTATCTCTATAATAGTGACCAGTTCCTTTTCTGCTCACCATTTCCGTAACTCTTCTACTCACATATATTAAGCAGCAATTAGGCAGGCCACTGCTTTCATTCATTCCAGAGATCTGAGGATCAAGAGGCCACCACTACAATCCCTTGTGATCCCTTCTTTTCGAGGGTTATCGACAGTAACTGTACTCAGCATGCCTTTGAGAGTTCCGTCTTCTGGTCTCTCCAAGGATCTCCCTGTGTTACTATGGCAACATCATCTCTAACCTACTGAGGACAGTCACCAGAGAAGTTGGCAAGCATATCTCCGCTCCCCTTCACTCAGTGTCGGTTACGTAACTTCTGTGGGCCCTCCCAGAGGAGCTGTGCACAGAGCATAGCTGTGCAGGATGGACATGGGACAGCATATGAGTCTTCTTTCTGTCAGTACGACAAACACTTGACAAAAACAACAGAAAACTTAACTCAGAGGTTATGAGCCACAGTCAACCGGCTCCACAGTGTTGGTTGTGTTCTGAGGGTCATGGCAACCAGGAAGGAACAAGAAACAGAATAGGGAGTTGGGCACAAAAAAAAAAAAAAAATACCCTTCAAAGACATGTTCCCAGTGACCTTCTTCCTCCAATGAGGCTCCATGCTCTATAGTTTGCGACACCCTAAAAAGTCCATTTCAAATTTTGACACTATCAATGAATCAATCCATCAGCTGAGTCAGAGCCCTCACAAACCAATCATCTTCCAGTGACTGGATTTACCAGCTTTGAATAAAACCTTACACACCTAAGCATTGGAGGTACATGTCATATCTAAAACAAAGTGCAATACTTCCATCTTCCTGAACCTACAGAGCCCCTCCTTTACAATAGATGAGGGAAATTCCTACACTTCCATATAGATACTGTAAGTTATTGCTGTGGTCTGGATGAAAATGGCCCCCATAGGCCCATATAATTTAATATCTGGTCCGCAGCTGGTGGAACTGTTTAGGAAGGATTAGGAAGTATGGCCCTGTTGGAGAAGGTGTGTCACTAAGGGTAGGCTTTCAGGTTTCCAAAGACAACTGTGATTCCCAGTGACTGCTCTTTCTGCCTGGCTGTCGTGGATCAAGATGCAAGTTCTCAACTGTCCCTTCACTCCACCATCATGAACTCTAATGTTCTGAGACTGTAACAAATTCAATCCTTTATTTAATCCTTCTTGCCTTGGTCATGGTTTTTGATCATAGCAATAAAAAAGTAAGACAGTCTTATTAAGTACTAGCTTCAACTGACCCATGTGGAAGGGCTTCCAGATGTTCAGTCAACAGACATCTCAATTCTAGGCAAGTATTTGGCAAGATTCTGTAACATCTTCAAGTATATGAACTTTTCCATCCAAGACCAGGCTAGAACTTCTCCATCTGGGCTATGCTAAAACTCTAACTCACATTGAAGACTTTTATCCTGACTCCTATCTGCTCAAATGCCCCAAGCCCTGGCACAAGGTTCCAGACCATCCCCTCCAGTGTCTTTACCTTAGCCTAACAGACATAGATCTTGGAGTTACTGAGTTTGTAACTCTCTAGCTCTTGCAGTCAGGCCCCAGACTTGATCCTTAGCCATTGGTGGATGGGAGTTATAAGAGACAATAAAATTCTTCAAAGCTATAAAAAAAAAAAAACAAAAAAAAAAAAACAAACTTTGGAGTGTCTACGTATACTTTAAGTACAGAACTCAAGTTTCTCAGTCTCCACCCTGGGTCCTGCACACCGTGTGTGTGTGTGTGTGTGTGTGCTTTCTCACAGAAGCAGTAAGACCACACTAAATGACATTACAGATTTAGGAACCGTTATTATCATCACCAGCTGAGTGCTAGGGATTTAGTGCTGATGCCTTCCGCCGGCTTCCAGCTCACGTCACTACTAATGCCATGTGGGCTACTCCATACTATGGAACATCACTGCTTCACTTTCCTCTGCAGGTTTTATGTAGTTCATCACCAGATATGCAGCACCATACGAGTGCAATCTCAAGGGTCTTATTTTCTGAGACTATTTCCAGCTCATATAATTTTATCAATCAGGGTTTGGAGAGGAAAAAAGACATAAAGAGAAGCTAATAAAAGAACTTCTCATAAAAGTAAAGACAGGTTAGGGAAATCAAGAAGTCAGTGTCCCACCTTCCCTGGGTGGATACTTGAACCAGGGAACTGTTGTTCCATCTTGGTGGCACCTGTGTGTGACATGGAGAGCCTCTCCAGTGCCCCTCACATCCTCCAGCGTCTGCACATAAGCAACGCAACAGCTGGGCCACTGATGTTCACCTACCACCCCTAGCAAACAGCTTGGGTATACTAGCATTTCTTAAATTACAGTATGACACCCGCTGCGGGAAGAGGGTGCCCTTGCCTTGCTGGGGTTCTTTATTGCTTCATTTGTTTGTTAAAGTGACTTCTTCCAAGCAGTCACCTTCTCTGGGCCTCTGGAGTACAGGAATGTTGAGGGTGGCTGTGCAATCACAACTCCATCCTAATCCCTAAGCCAATGTGTTTGTGAGAGGAGGAATTTTCCACAGGGCTAATTTAAGGGGAGTCGGGGGGCCCCATGGCCCTGTGCTGGGAAGTTTTAAATTACTGACTTTGTATAATCTGTTTGCTAGGGCGGGGGACAGAGTCTCAAGGCCTTGATTGAAGTTTGCAGATGTGTTTCTATGACCCTGATGTGAGTGTGGGGGTGGGAGTTGTTTCATGAGATGTCTGGAGGTCTTTTTTATACAGATATTTCAATTAAATTATATATCTGTGTGTGTATATTTTATATATATATATGTAATAAACACACACACACACACACACACACACAAAACACACATATTAAGAAGGCATAGTGAAGGGCTGGTAAAATGGCTCAGTGGTTAAGAGCACGTCCTGACCTTGTAAAGTACCATGGTTCAATTCCCAGCACACAAATGGTAGCTCACAACTGGCTGTAACTCCAATTCCAGGGATCCAACCCTCTTCTGGCCTCCCTGGGCACCAGGCTTGCACATGGTATATATACATATATATAGGTAAAACATTCATACACATACATACATACACAAACACACACACACAAATAAATAAAAATCTTTTAAAAAATAGGAAGGCATAGTGATACATGCTGAGATAAAAGGAGATCTTGCTGGAATCCTGTCAGAGATATAATTGGGCCAGATGTGGTGGTGCACACCTTTAAACCCAGCACTAGGGAGGCAGGTCTCTGTGAGTTTGAGGCCAGCCTGGTCTACATAATGAGTTTCAGGACAGCCAGGGGTGTGTATGCATGTGTATGTATAGATAGATTGATTGATAGATAGATAGATAGATAGATAGATAGATAGATAGATAGAAAGCGCGCGAGCGCACTTGTCTCCAAAGAGGGGGAGGGGTAACTGTTAGACAGGGCCGTAGCCAGGCACCATGGCCTCTTCTGCTCTCAATTCTAGTCCAGGTAATATACAGACAACCTTTGGGTATCCTTCCAAACGTTTTACCTGTTACAAAGTGAAGATAAGGAACAGCAGGAGATTATTTGTAATTGTTGTTTTCTTTTCTTAGCTATTGAATTTTCAGACAGAACAATTTGTGAGCCAAATACAGAAGGAAACCCCTGTTCCAATCCCAATATACTCCCCTAAACCACTCCCTGGTTAAAATAGTAGAAACAGCTTCTTAACATGTCCAAAGATAATTCCAGTTGCATTATCTGTGAACCACTTCCATATCTTCTGAAAACTTTCATCTCAGTGACAGGCCTGAATTCTAAATGAAGTCCATGTTCTAGTGTTAGCCAGGACAAACTATAAGAACCACCCTATACTTTGAAATACGGTTTTCTCCTTAACAGAGGTCTCCTTGTAACAAGTAATAGAAAGAATGATTTAATATCAACTATCTAAAAATTCAGATCATAATTGTTACAATGTCTTCTGACAACTGATTAATTTGTTAGATTGATATCTAACAACTACAAGGAGCTATTTGTTTAATCATATAAAAATACTGCAGCTGCGCACACCTTTGATCCCAGAACTCGGGAAGTAGAGGCAGCTGGTCCTCTGTGAGTTCCAGGCCAGCCAGGACTACACAGTGAAACCCTGTCTCCAACAGCCGAGGGTGGAGCCAGGGAGGGGTGGGTAGAGATGTTACATTGCTAAAATCTGTATGTTCTAGAGACAGTGTAGCCCTGGCTGGCCTGAACATGCTCTGTAGACCAGGCTGGCTTTGGAACTAACAGAGCTCTGCCTGCCTCTGCCTCCTGAGGGCTGGGGTTAAAGGCGTGCACCACCACATTCAGCAGCCTAATTTTAGGATTTTAATTAGCCAGTTTTGCTTGGATAATAAATTTGAACCTTAGCTACATAAAACGTAAAACATTCCAAGGCCTTGGTTTTTGTCGTCATTTAGTCTTGGTTAAAATTCAAGTTGACTTTAGGCTCACCAATCACAGGCAGCACATTACTGAAGAAGATTAAGAGAGGGAAAGCATTACAAGCAGACAGAAAACCACCACCGTTTGCTACATGGAACAGAGAAAGAGCTGGAAACATGGAGGTGAGACACTCAGCCTGTACAGGCCCTTGTCTCCACCAGATGGCCTCAGCTTGATCTACATGGTAGACAGAATTGACTCCCACAAGTTGTCCTCCAACCTACACACACACACACACACACACACACACAGGCATTAGCACTGCCCCCCCCAATAAATAAATTCTATCAAAAATAAAATTTTTAAAAGCTGGAAAACATTTTCATGTCAAGTATTTTATATGTATGTGTGTGTGTGTGTGTGTGTGTGTGTATACATATATATTAGTTTTGGATGAGATACTTAAGTCATGTTTCATGTTTCTGCTCATTCCATATCTTGTCATTATAAAACTGAGCAATTTGTAAGAGTTCTTTCAATGTTAGCTTCAATGATTTACTGTTATATAACTTTAACCTTGAAATTATATGTATAATTGTTTAATATATAAATTAAACCTATTCATATTGTTTATAAGTAAACTGAATTTAAATTTCTTTACCAAACAACTGTTGTCACTGATCTTATTAAAATTAACTCAGCTAGCTTTGAAAAAGAAAATCTTTAAAATTCTTTTCGAGTTAGTATAAAGCAAATGTTTTCCTGTTTGCATCATCTGTGGTACAAGTAAAATAATGATTATTGCAGACACTATTTTAACCACCACTCGGGATCTTGGCTTTCCAGGCTATCCGCTTCTTGGTTGATGGTCAAAGCATATGGATCTGCCATTACTGGCCACATACAACATCTCCACTTGTGACTTGAAACTTTTTATTACCTAATTCATTTTAAATATTGTGTTTCAAAAAGAATACACTTAAAGGGCTGTCACAGGATATTTATTCTTGTCTCAAACTGGTTATTTGGAGTTTCCACTTTGTGACGGCTTAGGAGAGAAACTTTTCTGAGGCCTTAGCATCAGAGATGATCAACTTGTTCATCTTTATTTCAAAAACAAACAAAAACCACTATCAAACCTTCTGCTTTTTTTTTTTTTTTTTTTTGGGTTGCATTGTTCTGGCTTCCTGTTTCCCCCCTTTCAAATTTCACGCAGTTTCCTCTCACTTATTCTTGTCTTGTGTAAAAATAAGTATCTTGTGTGAGCCGATTAAACTCTCTATGGGATAAAACGCAGACGTAAATAAGGACAAATACATTTCATGCTAGAGAAAGGATCAATGCTCCCCTTTTGACCCTGACCGTGGAGGGCTGCTTTCCCATCACCCTCCAATTTTACACCCTCCAAGTTTACCTGATTATGCTGGGGACAGTCTGGTGGAGGGCCCTCAACCCATGAATGCCCCACAACGGCCCTAGTCTCAGAGTGGGTAAGGGTGGGTTTGACTACATGACCAACATAAATCCATGACAGTAAACAAGTACTAAGATACCAATTGAACATTTGAAGCGATTTTGAGTCATCGAAGCCAAAAGTATGTGCCCACCAAAACAAGTGCCAAGAAGCTTTGAAAGACAGAACTGTTCTTCAGCAATTTTTTTCGAGGCAGCACACACACAGTCTTTGTCCCTGGAGCATGTAAGCCTGGGCTTTACTTATGTTCCCTAAATAAGTGCCCTTTGTGTGTGGAACACAAGAAAATGCATATATTCCCTGTTGGGGTAAGGTGTTAATTTAATTTCTTCATTTATTGACTATAAGAAGCACATTTCTCAAAAACAGAATTGGATTGTGTCTGGAGCCACACACCATGTGAAACTTGTTATTTTCCAGTCATTAAACATACAGTAGCCAATTATCAACCTGGTTTTTCCAATTTTTCTTAAATTTTTATTTAATTTTATGTTTTGCCTGCCATGTATGTCTGTACACCATGTGTGTGCCTGGTGCCTGCAGAGGCCAGGAGAGGGCGTTGGATTCCCCTGACTTACAGACAGTTGTGAGTCTGTGTGGGTGCTGGGAATCAACCCAAGTCCTCTCTCTGTAGAGCAGCCGGTGTTTTTAAGCACTGGGCCATCTCTCCAGTCCTTATCTGGTTTTTCTACTGAAAATCTCTGCAGGACTCTAGAAATAACTTTACCAGTCTACCTAAAGATGGTATCTCAATTTCTACCTTCAGAACA
>CABHPP010146718.1:5368-30865 GCA_902168425.1 Peromyscus attwateri | reverse complement strand
CTTGTAGTCTCAATTATTGTTACGGATGAACTTGACATAAAAAGCACTGTGGAACCTGGGTGTAAATTGTGAGCTGTAAGCAGTCTGGTTCTGGAGTAGAATGATAGGTGTGTAAACGTGACGGCCTGTAGGAAGATGTTTAGATGTTTTTAGGGACTGGTGAGATGGCTCGGCAGGAAAAGGGGCTTGCTGCCAAGCCTTCCGATCCCAGATCGGTCCTGGGGTTCTCTTGGTGGACGTAAGTTGTTCTCTGACCTCTACACGCATGCCCCCCACCCCACACTCACACTCACTCTCACACACACACACACAAACCCAATAAATAAGTAAAATGCAATTAAATTTAAACAAATTTAAAGATGTTTTTCACCTGGCAGAAGTTTAAGCATTTGTGCTTGGTTGATAATAAGACAACTTAATGGGTTTTCCTACTCCAGCAATTCCTCTTTTCGGGATTTATAGTATTCCATAATCCTGAGTAGATAAGAGCTGCTGTCATTTTAGTGCGCTCTTATATTAAGATAAATAATAATTTGTAATTTGCCATTGCAGAAACAACAACAAAAGCCATGCCGTTGCAAAGCACATCAAATTCTTAAGTCAGCTATGTTTTTGAAGGGTTCAGAAGGAAAAGATTGTCCAAGATTCCCTTATGGCTTTTGTTCTTTGTCCCCAAAGGATAGACTTCCTTATGGGTATTAAGAAAAAGTTTCTTTTTGCAGCAGCTTGATATTTTGACCTATGTATCAGTCTGTTCCAAACAGCAGTCTACATATATAGCCCAAATGGCTTGTTTCAGGAGCCATCGCTTGGTTCCACTGAGGTATGTTGACTTGCTCAGGTGGTCCAGTGCAAGGAGAACATCTCTTTTCTCGACTTGTTTCTGAGTAATTTTGTTAGTAGTACCTGGGGGTGGCATCAGGATACCGCTAGCACTAATTCTGAGGTAAGGGCTCTCTGGCCAGGCTTTTTACCACCATAAAAACAAGCACTTGAGTCTAACCAGACTGTGTTCTATATACTGGGCTGCTCCCACGGTGAGCGCAGCCCCAAGGCTGGCCTTGAATACCTTTGATGCAAAGTGCACGATTACAATGGACCCTCCTTCCTTATGTAAAATTAGAGTAGTTAGTGCATACTCAGTTATCTGGGCATTTAGGAAACGCTTGCTCTTTAAGAAACAGAAACTCCTGTTTGCTTTCTCAGTCCCATTCTAAATCATCTTTGTCTTATGATTCACTGTAAGTTAGACCAGTTCTGTTCATGTAATTATACAATACTCTAAATTCTAGTTCTTGCTTCACACACTGCCCCCCCCTCCCTACTACAGAAATTTAAAGGGAATATTTTCTCCCAAAGGATCTTGCCAGGACCTCCACGTTTTTCTTTACAGAGTACCAGAGCGGCTCTCTGGAAGGACTGTATTCTTGCCCACGGAGAGCAAAGTTTATGTTAAAAGGACAGCTGACTGCCTGCTTCTTCTCCAGCTGCTTCCTGGCCCTGCAGCTCCCTTTTACACCGGGCAATCAGAGGCGAAATACTTCCCACCTCAGCCTCCCACCTTTCCCAGCCAAGCTCACATCATATGTGTTCTCACATGCTAGGCCAGCCTTTGAGTCTCAAGCGGCCTTTAGACATTCATGTGGCCTGGCCTTCCTTCTGTTTGGTTTTGTTCTAATTACCCAGGATCACCTCCCTCCCCCATTCTCCACCTGTTACCACTGTTGCTGTCCAGGAAAGCCATACTCCATTCTATAAGACCTCCAGCCTCACCCACCACTCTCCTCTCCCTTTCTGCTCTGACCACACCGACTTGCTCGCTGTTCCTTAAACAATAAACATCTTCCCACTCTGGAGTCTTTGTTCTTGCTTCTTCCTCTGCTTGGTGTCTTTTCCCAGACAGTAAGAGTCTTGTTTCTTTCCTTTAGGATACCTGACCATCTCTGTACTTATGCTGGCAGACATAGGGCGTTACTTCTTTTGTCTGTTTTGGTCCAATGAAATAACTTCACAGACACAGGGACCCCCACCCCACCCCCGTTTTGTTGTATCTTAACACCTAGAATTAGGCTGGGCACAGAGAGTACATGGTCTCTAAAAGGTTGACAGGGGAAGACAAAGGAATAAATGACTCTAGGTGAGTCTGTCACCGAGTTATCTGAGCACTGAATTTTGACACCACAGCAGTGTGTATACAATTCTCTGTATTCCTGCACTGCTTTTTGTGGTAGCTACATCTCTGTTTTTATTACAAATTTCAATAACTTGTGTTCCCTGGGAAAACATCTCTGAAGAGCTGTTTCATGGCATATTTATTGTCAGTGATCTAAGTCCTGTGGAATTTTGTGAGTTTATGCTTATTCCTTCATATGCCTAGAACATGAAACTGTGGAATTTTTTAAGGCAGAGTGATTGTATTTTGATTGTGTATTTTTAAGAAACTGAAAATCCTAGGGAGCTTTAAAAGTGTTTTCTATTCCTGATACAAACTAGTAAAATAATCACAGTGAAAAATAATGTAGTCCCTTCCACCACTTACTGGTCCTAGGTTCTTTTTATACCTGAGCTATATTATGAACTAATAACTTTAAAAAGCCTTGAGATTCTTTGTGAATTATTTTCACACCCTGCAAACACACAGGGTTTGTTGGAACCTCCTGTCTTTCCTAGAACTCCCCAAGAGGTGCACACTCCATCCTAAATGGCTGTTCTGTGCTTGAAAGAAAAGGAATGTAAAGATTGAGCTAAATGCCGGAAATCTTTGAGGACAGAGCAGGAAGTGGTGGCGGGGCAAACCCAGAAGAGAAGAAGAATGTGGTGGATGATGGACGAAGGACTAAGTCCCAGCGAGGCAGATCCTGTTTGTAAAATTTAACACTTGCTAACAGGAAGGGGAACTCTGAAGATAAAGTGTCTCCTACCTTCTGTCCACAGATGATTTGGACACACTGAGCGGTCGGCGGGTCATTATCATGATTCACAACCAGCAGCCGGAGCCGTTCTACCATTTTGTACCAAAATTGCTTCCAGTTTAGTTTCCAGAGAATTCTAAGATCTTTTCACAGGATGTAAATTTAGATTAGAGCACCAAGGTGCCTCTTTTAAACTCTTATTAATTCTCTGATTGATCATCTAAGTGTGACATGTTTAGTTCCAGGATGACTGTACAATAGCAAACAAAACGATTCTTGGGAAATATTTGTTTAATGATATTAGTGGTAGTAAATTACCTGGATATAATAATAAATACTGCTAATAATATAGGGTTTCCCCCCAGGCCCTTTAAATGTTTTTAAATGAATCTGTTTCTGACTTACATTGTTTTATGATGCCAGCCATGATATAGCATAGCATGTGCTTGGAATGACCAACAGTTTTCTTTAAAATTGCTGTTTTTAAAAGGACCCATTGAATGAATCTCTAAGTTTCACATTAGTTATTTCCAATTTGTAAGATACTTTTGCCACTACAAATGACATAATTTGTATAGAAATCTTTTGTCATATAGTCTTACCATTTCGGTGGGTTCTTCTGGAGTTAGATGTGTTAGAGCTGAGGCAATGAATCCTTCTTTTATTCAAGGTCTCCCTTCCTCTCCCACAAGCCCACAGTCAGGATTCTGGACTGGCTTTAGGCATTTGAAACCTATGCTAGGATCCGTTGTAAAGAAACAGCTTAGTACCTCCCAGCACTGGATAGTGGAAGAGAGTGCCGGCCTGTGCTGAGGTCTGGAGATGCAGGCCTGAGGAAGAGAAAGCCTACTGTCAGAAGGAGTGTGTCGTTCCGTCAGGAAAGGAGACGTGCAGTCGTCATAATTGATGAGTGCCGTGACAGACAAGGAAGAAATGCTCAAGCCTGTCTTCAGTAGGGATGGGGCAGGGTGGTCAGCTGCGAAAGATAACAGAAGAAGAGTCAGAAACTGGAGTTTCGGAGTTGTTGTTGTTTATGCAGATTGGTTATCAGCTTGACAAGATAGGAAAAGAGATTTCAGATTGTGGGGCTAGTATGTGCAAGCACCTAGGAACCTAGGGACTGGGGGAAGCCTTGATGAGTCTTGATAGGTATGCATCCTCCCGGGTCCCTGGCATCACACTGGAAGAGCTGGTAACGGAGGGCAGAAAAAGACAGGATGGCAGATCTTATGTTGGTGAGATGGAATTTGTATCTTTTTGTGTAGTGTGAAGAAGTGTTTTAGGAGAAGTTTTCCTTGGTATAACGGTAGATAATACAGAGTGGTTGGAGTGTAGAGAATAATCCGGATAAGAGCTGATGTAAGTTTGGATAGTGGTATAGGAGACCAAAGAGTGATGGATTTGAGTTCAGATTTATACACTGTTTTTTTTTTTTTTAAATACACGTGATCTGTAAGAGAAAGAAAAGGTAATTGGTGGCATTTAAGTGTTTTGTTTGTTTGCTTTTGTTTGTCTTGGGTGACAGTTTTGTTACAGGAAATACAAATTTTGTGGGATCTGAATTTTGGGTTTGGGTTTGACCGTCAGACATTGTGTAAGTGAATGTGTCTCTTGGGTAGGAGGAAATGTGGTTCCAGCCCTGGGAGCTCTGAACTGGGGATACAGGTTTAGGAGTCATCTTGGTGCATGTGATGTGTAGTGAGGTCACCCAGGAAGTTTTTAGGAGAGCCAAGGAGACTCTCCTTAGAGAGGGCATAGAAGAAACAGTACACGGCTGGTGTCAGAAGAAACAGGGCCCAAGGAGGTCCTTTCCTAGGAGTCTTGAGACTAGCTCTCGGCCCTCTCCTGCTTTCAGCTGCTCTGATTGTAATGAGGAAACATGGCGGTCTTCCAATTATTACTATTATTATTTTATTAATAAATTTATTAAATCTCAAGAATAATAATAGCCATTATTATTATTATTGAAACCACATGAAAACAGTGACCTTACATGTACCACTGTATCTGTTAGCCTAGCATGGTGCCGGCACACAGTGTCTGCTCAATAAAGAGGTTTTTGTTGTTGTTGTTTTGGTTTCTCAAGACAGGGTCTCTCTGAGTAGCCCTGGCTGTCCTGGAACTCACTCTATAGACCAGGCTGGCCTCGAACTCACAGAGATCTGCCTGCCTCTGCCTCCCGAGTGCTGGGACTAAAGGCGTACGCCGCCGCCGCCGCCGCCACCACCACCACCCACCCTAATAAATAGATCTGGAAGAAGAGAGCAATGTAGTCGTCATGGAAAGTCACAGGTTTGTTAAGAATGGAGGTGTGGGGCCGTTAAGATGGCTCAGCAAGTTAAGGCTCCTGCTGCCAAACCTGAGGAGCTGAGTTTGAGCCCAGGACCCACATGGTGGATGGCTAGAGGCAGCTCCTCCAGTGAGTGCCAGCCCGTTTTCCCCCTGAGATGGTTCGATTGAGGCACATTGATTGATGAGGAACGGTGAAGGAGAGCTGGGATAGCAAGGTGAAGGGGATGCTTCTGCAGGTTTCTATAGGGTCCCTTATAGAACAGACACTGCCCTTGGGCACGTCAAGTGAACAAGGTAAGGATTGCCACCGTCATGGAACTGATATTCTAGCATGCAGGAGAGACACAATAAGTGTGTGTTATGTTGGAGCCACTAAAGATGAAGAGGAAGAAATAAGTGAACAGGTTAAGGGGATCTAGAATGCCAGGGAGGGATGCAGGAGGCAGGTAGAGGAATCAGCAGCATCATCAGGATCAGCTTCATTGAGACGCTTAGATTTGAGCAAAGCCTTGGAGTGAGGGAGTTAGCCAAGCGCTCATCTGAGTACTCAGGGGTGGGAGATACAGCTGTGTTCTCTTGACTCACCTGAGCCTGGTTCCAGAGCTAAATTGTGAGCTCAGGGGCCAGCACTGGAGCTAAGACAAAAACTGCTGTCTTACAACTTTTGGGGAAGAACTACAAGTTATTGTAATTAATATAAATATTTAATGTAGTTAAATAAAGTTCACTAGTTGCATGACCAAATCTTGTGTTACTCTTTGAAGCCTGATTTTGTAGGCAAAGACAGGTCTTAGTCTTTTCTTAGTCCTGCTCTATGGGTGTTCTCTAATCCTTACATCTAATAAAGCCTGTCAGTGTACCTAATGGCCTCAACCCTGAAGTTAAGAGAGAATGGGACATGATGAAAGTGTGTTCTCTTGGTGTCCTGGGTGGCTGACATTGAAGAGAACATTGGTTTTCACATTGGAGTTAGAGGGTAACTTGGAAGTAAGTCTAACAGTAAGAGATGAAGGAATGCACTTCCAAAATCTCATCCGAAATTACATTTTTGTTAAGCAGCGATACCTTATTGAAAGCTTTTAAAATAGAGCTTATATTACATAGTCTGTTACCATGAAAATAAAATATGTTTTGTTGAGATGAAGTGTTATAACTGTTTACTATTTTATAAGTCATCTGGTTAAGCTCTTACTTAGTATTTATTTTTATTACAGTTCTGAAATAAGTATGTTTTAAAACTGTCTGAAAAGAAAACATGGTTCCAATGATGGGTGTGAGTCTCTGAACCATAGCTGGGAGCAAATTATTTCAAAACGTCTTTCTGCTTGCCTAGAAATGTGAAAGCTAGGAAAGAAGTCTTTCAAGTATTTCAGCATGGAGAAGATAGATGTGAGGATGGTATGGTCATCAGCGTGGGGACACAGATTCTACAACTAGATGTCACCCCAGCCTTGCACAGATCTACGAGTCTACTTCCTTTTTTACACAAGTTAAGCATTTTTACTTTGAGCATTTCCAGTGGTTTTGATGAAGATATGTAGGATGGAATGCAGATTAACTGATTTTTTTCCCCTCCATTTTTGCTTTCAAAAATAAAGTTTCGGGGCTGGAGAGATGGCTCAGAGGTTAAGAGCACTGACTGTTCTTCCAAAGGTCCTGAGTTCAATTCCCAGCAACCACATGGTGGCTCACAACCATCTGTGATGAGATCTGGTGCCCTCTTCTGGCCTGCAGGGATACATTCAGACAAAACACTGTATACATAATAAATAAATAAATCTTTAAAAAAAAAAAATTAAAAGTTTCACTTCTAAACTTTAAATTGTGGTTTTGGGCTGAGAACACATGAAAAGAAAGATGAAGCCTGTTAAAAGTGATACTTGGGTTTTCAGGGCTTCCTTAGCGATTTGAGAACTTCCCCAACACCAGGTAAAGCAGAGCAAAGCACTTGCTCTTGGGGCTTTGGACCATTTTCAATGTTTGTGCATTTTAGAGTACTTTTAGAAGGCTTTTGCTTCCTGATTTTGCAAAGTACTAGTTAAGCTGAAGAAAGTGCATGACCTTTGAAAAGGGCAAAAATGTATGGCTAATGTAACTATTTCTCTTGAATATCATTCTCTGTCCGGGAGATTTTCAGAAGATGTCTGATGGCCGGGTCTATCCTCACAGGTGTTTGAGCTCGTGAATCATAGTAGCCCCCACCTTCCAACATTTTTTAAAAATAAATCGGATTACAATGACTAAGAGTGACTAATGTTTGCATAACCCTCCAGTACATTATTTGTTTCGCGAAGTAATCCTATGAAGGAGGTGGAACAGACGTGTTTTCATCCCTGTTTCACTCAAAAAAGAAGCTGGTTTCTGCCCTGTTGGTAGATTGCACACTCGTAGGACTTGGATCCAGATCTCCTAGTCTTCGAGTTCCTGCTTTTTGTCTTTATCCCAGGTTTCCTGGAAACTGCACCTTTTAATTCATTAGTTAACATTTAAATCCACAGCCCTGCACACACTGCCTGGTACATGATAAGCTCTATACAAATTGTGGTGAGGCTTGGCAGGCTCCCTCCCCTGCTGAGAGGTGTAGGGTTTTAGGGACTAATGTTTGATTATGCACATAAGCACCAGTTTGTAAAAGCACTTCCTCCTGGGTTTTCTGTGGTCATCTCTCACCCTGATGTTTCCCAGGCTCAGCCCAGGCTCAGAGCTTCTTTACTTTTCCTAGCGAGACTGCTGCTATCCACCAGACAATACAAACAGCACTGCCAGGAAACCGCCCCTCTTCTGTGGTGGTTGGACCCCTTCCTGCCTTGCTGTCTTTTGCCCTCTGTCTTGGAATTTTGGATTTATGGTTACTGTTACTGAAGTTATTGGGACCCATAGACTAGTTGTAAATGCAGATATAAATTAAACAAAATGCTAAGCATTTTAGACAAAATCCTGATTCTGCAGCAAAGGGTACTTGTCTGTCTCTAAGGAAAGTAGAGACTTCACCCATGCAACCGCCAACCCCACTTTGGCTGCCCCATACCTTCCTCCCCACCCCTTTAATCCTCCTTGTCATTGAAATCAACCGTGTGTGTGTGTGTGTGTGTGTGTGTGTGTGTGTGTGTGTGTGTGTGTGTGTGTGTGTTCTTACTCTGTAGCTTGGCTGGCCTCAAACTCTCAGACCTCCTGCCTCCACTTTCTGAGTTGTGGGATCCCAGTGTGTGTTAAATGCCCTGTGTGGATTAATACATTGTAAAACAAGCAACTTGTACCGAATGGCTGAGAACTTTCCAGCTTGTGATAGAGCTGCTTGGGGCCTTTGAGGGTATTTCTGCAGTAGTGCAGGCTCACAGGCAGGACTCACAGTCTGTGTGGCTTTTCTTTTCTTTGCCTGTGGATAGGTTGTTTTCTCTTTACTACCTTAAAAAATTTAAGTAATATAGGTTCATTTCAGAGAACTGAAATAGTGAGAATTTCCTTGTGTTTTCTTTACTAGCGGTTAGACATTGTTAAATATCCTATACTTCAAATGTGCCTATTAAGGACATAGGTCTCCTATCAGTTGTCAATTTGACACAGCCTAGAGTAGCAGTTCTCAGCCTGTGGGTCAGTTATCTTGCATATCAGATATTTACATTATAATTTGTAACAGTAGCAAAATCACAGTTATGAAGTAGCAATGAAATAATTTTGAGGTTAGGGGGTCACCAGAACTTGAACTGTATTCAAGGGTTCCAGCATTAAGAAGGTTGAGAACCACTGGTTTAGAATATCTGAGAAAGTCTCAGTTGGGGGATTGCTTAGATCAGATAGGCCTGACGTGGACACGTCTGTGGGGTATTTTCTTAATCGCTAATTGAGGTAGCATGGCTTAGCCCACTGTGGGCGGCCCCACCCCAGTCAGATCCTGGGATGTGTAAGAAATGTAGCTGAGTAGAGGCTAAGGTATAAGCAGTAAGCATGGCTCCTCCATGATGTCTCCTTCAGTTCCTGCCTGAGCTCCTGCCCAGACCTCTTTCAAAGATGGATTGTAACCTGGAATTGTAAACCAAAGGATTCCTTTCCTCCACAAATTGGTTTTGGTCAGAATGTATAATCACAGCTACAGAAAGCAAACTAGAACAATAGGTATAGATGATAGCCTAGACATTATGTATAATCATTAAAATATGAGTTATATAGACATATTTGGGATGTTTCTTAAGTAGTGTGCCAAACTTTTAGTTTCAGTAAATATACATTTTTAATTTCTTGTATTATTTCTTTATATGGTTGTATAATTTTTCTCGTGTGTGTGTGTGTGTGTGTGTGTGTGTGTGTGTGTGTGTAAGACAGGGTATCCTGCTGTAGTCCAGGTTAGTCCTGAACTCCAAGTTCTCCTGTCTAAGTCTCCCAAGTGCTAAGATTACAGACAGCACCACCATGCCATGCTAGTTTTTTTTTTCCTTTAAAAACTTGTGTTTTTATTTTTTTGTATGTATGTGTGAATGCCTGTATGCACATATGTATACCATGTGCATGCCTTACACCAGAAGCCAGAAGAGAGAGTCAGACCCTCTGGAACTGGAGTTACAGATGGATGTGAGCTGTCATGTGGGCACTGGGAACCCAGCCTGGGTCCTCTGCTAGGTCACAAAGTGCACTTACACCCTGAACCATCTCTCTGGCCTCCCTACTAGTTTTTAATGCATTCTATAGTTCCTTCTTATAAACAAAGCTCTGGTCAGTACCCACGAACAAATTCTTTTCATGCATTCTTAATTATTTAAGAACATTTCTAGAATCAACTTTTGTAAGTTGTTTTAAAGTTTTAGTGAATTTTGACCATTGTCTCTAAAGGAGTTGGACCCATCAGCAATGACTAAAAGTCGGTATCTTTCCTACTTTACAAGTTACACCCTTTTGGGCTAGCAAGATCCTCATAGGGTAAAAAGCACTTCCTGCCACCTTGACTACCAGAGTTCCATCCCCAGCATCATGTGTTTGACGAGAGGATCAACTTCATAAATTGTCCACTGTGTGCATGTGCACGTATGCACACTAAATAAATGGTTGGTTATAAAGGTAAGCCTTTATGACCTCCAGATAATAGTTCAACTTAGATTATCCTCTGAAGCAGCTTGCCTCTCCGTAAAAGCAGTCCACATTAGATAAAATCATGTCCTCCGGGTCTGGGGTCTGCACCAGATGGGGTCCCAGCACTGAGAGGAGAAATGGACACAAGCTCTCTTACCTAACCCTAAGCCTTCTCCATTTGACCACAGCTTACTTTTCTTTAACAGAGTCTCACAGGCTCACCACTCTTAAGGCCAGGCCCCATGCTCAGCAATGATGGCCAACACAAAACAAACTAATGGCAATTTTGGAGGTTTTTTGTTTTTGTTTTTGGTCTCATAATGCTCTGTCTAGGCCTCCCCCCCCCATACCCTATAGGTCTTTTTATGTGTGTGTGTGTGTGTGTGTGTGTGTGTGTGTGTGTGTGTGTGTTTTATGTTTTTAGAGTTGGGGGAGGGGAAACTGTAACCAGAATATATTGTATGAAAAAAATCTGTTTTCAATGAAAAAATAAAATTGAAAAAAAAAAATCATGTGCTCAGATTCTGACTAGAGAATCTGAATTTGTCTGCCTAACTGTGGGAGAAAGCCTGCAAGTGCAGACTTCTCCTGTGACAGGATTCTCCTGTCCAGATTTCTTCAACTGTGTGGAAGTAGGCACGTCAACACTAAGGAGCTTCGTTGGTGCAGTGAAAGGAACTCTGCAATGGGTGGGTTGGGGGGCAGGGAGCAAATATGTGTGAAAGGCTGCATGTGCCCAGTGCATGACCAACCTCAAACTCAGGAGGCAGAGGCAGGGGGATCACTGCAAGTCCAAGGCCAGCTGAGGCTACACAGTGAGCTCCAAGCCTACTTGGGCTACAGAGTGAGACCTTGTCTCAAAATAATAAACAAAAAATAGTGTAATTTTTGGCTGATGATAAAGCCTTGCATGCACAAAGTCCTGGGTTCATTCCCCAGCACTGTGTAAACTGGACTTGGGAGAGCGCTGTGTGATCCCCAGCACTGGGCAAGGAGAATCAGAAATTGAGAGGTCAGCGGGTGGAACTAAGTGTTGAAATCAGCAGGAGTGGTGGCAAAGGGTAGAGAGGAAATTGCCAGGGGTTGTTTATTGAGCTGTAAGAGGAAAGGACTCATGTCTAGAAGTTAGTGGATAATCGTTACAGGAAAACAGAGGGCGGTGCAGTCTGTCCCGAGCTGCAAAGCATCCTTACCTGTCACCTCTCATGGGCTATGACCGGTTAGTGGCAGACATGTTGACTTCTTGGAACTGCCCATCTTGTCTCCTGTCCTTGGGCTATTGCATGGGACTCTGCTACCCATAACCCTGTACTAGTACCCTTCCCCACCACCGAGGAAATCTTTTCTATGATCTCATTTTGAATTTATTTTTCCCTCTTGGAAACTTTTTCTCCAATCTACTGTCTGTGAGCCAAGAACGCTCCCATGCTTTGAAATGCTCAGGATTTAACATATTGTGGTGTATTGGCCTTCTACGTCTGTATCTCCTCTCCTCCTCCAGTAAAAATCCCCTGTTGTGGAATAATCCTCTTGTACACTGTAAAGATTTGTCACTCGAATTGGTTTAATAAAATGCTGATTGGCCAGTAGCTTAGGCAGGAAAGCTGAACTAAGGATGCTGGGAAGAGGAAGTGCAGAGAGTCACCAGCCAGACACAGAGGAAACAAGATAGGACCGTCATACTGAGAAAAGGTACCAAGCCACATGGCTAAACATAGATAAGAATTATGGGTTAATTTAAGCTTAAGAGCTAGTTAGTAATAAGCCTGAGTTACCGGCCAAACATTTATAATTAATTTAAGCCTCTGAGTGGTTATTCAGGAATTGGCAGGCAGAAGAGAACCATCTGTTTGCAGTCCCCAAAGACAGCACAGGTTTTATTATGCCACTAGTACCTGGAACAGTGCCTGGCACTTAGTAAATGCTCTGTAGTATTGTGGTATGAACAAACTGGTTGAAAAATAATATCCTTAAAGAATTGGGCATAGAACTTTAAAGTGTGAGGCATACTTCTTTTGTGTGTGAACCAGCTACTATTCCTCTTTTAAACCTTGTAGATGCTATGTTGCTATTTTTGTAGTATAATTCCAGTTCTTAAATCTGAGGTCTATAATCCTGACCCTAACAAATACTTACTAGACACTAGAGATAGCTTACTAAATATTGACTCTCATTTTCCAATTATTAAAAAATATTTGTAGGAAGAGGGCATGTGTAAGATCAAACCCTCAAGTTGGCTTCATGAAGTTTTGTGACCCTAAAAATATTCCAGAAGAAAGTTAATTTGGAGTAGGATGAGGCTTCTAATGTGAAGGGCAGTAAAGCCTATTTAGTAGGAATTTATCTTTTTTCCATCTAATGATCTCAGTACTGGCTGGTAAGCATTAACTAAGGTGTGTAACTATACTAACTAACTACATTGATTGGATTCCTGGGTGCTCACCATGCTTGCCTGCTTATAACAATAACCTACTAAAATGAGAATTAGCAATACACCGAGCTTTCTTTGTAGAGGTGCTGTGGGATTTTAGTTCCTTTTGTAAGCAGTGCAAGATCTTCAAATTCTGTGTGTTAGTTTAAAAAGAAGTACATTGGGCAATAATTTGTTGGACGGGAATGTTGAACTTTAAAATTCAGTATTCTAAAATCCAGTACTCCTTTGAATTATATTGTGAAATTACATAGTTAAATTTCTGAAAGATCTCTTGATTTGAATTGAATCTGAAGTCTCTCTGTGTGTGCATGTGCGTGTGCCCCCCCCCCCCCCCCCAAGCCTCTTTGCCTTTCATTATAAAAGAGCCTGGTACTGCTTTCTGTTTTAAAAATTCAGCTGGAAAATTACAGAGTACAAACATTTGCCCATCAGTTCTTCCTTTGGAGATGACAGAAATATGTCTTCCAAGTACAAACTGACATTTGAATATTTCTGTTGGTGGGAGTTGTAGTTTGTGGTTCTTTGTGTGTACTTCTGTAACTACATGTATTCAGGCTTCTACACAGTGCACTGAGTTTTAAAACACCATCTTTCTGTGGTTCCATGGTTGTTTTCAAATTTTCCAAAGCTTTGTTTCTTTCTCAGCAACTTGGGGGAAAAAAATGCATCAGTCCTTGGACCTTGCTTTTTTATCCAAAGGAAACTCCACTTCCCCAAACCCCAAAAGTCAGTCCATATATCCAGAAATGAGCTCAACCTGGGCTACAGGAGGATTTCTGGCGGTTAGATAAAAGCCAGCATTCCTCATGAACTTGAGAGACTAGTTCCCATCTACCAAAGGAGTCATTTCCCTTACTTCTGGCAGAGGGGACATGGCTGCCTGTGGTGCTTATCAGCACATCAAAGCCCATGCTGGCTCCAGGCTCCCTCAGCATCACAAGTACCTACTGCATATTTCAGAGTCCAGGCTAGCATCCTAGCCCTTCTCACCTCCCCCACCCTAAACTCCATCCAGCTCATGGACTTCCCTCCCCACAGCTACTCATTCTTCTTCTAACCCTGCTAGTCTCTCTGTGGTTTTCTCTCTCTCTATGCTCCGTTCCTGTCTCTCACTATGTTTTCTCTCTTCTCTACCCCCTGCTCTTCTCCCCTCTCTCAACATACAGCCCTGGCCCTGCCAGTCTGCTGGCCATGTTCAGTCTACTTCTTTCTCTGCTCTGGACTCTTTCAGATGCCTCTGGATGGTCTCTCTCTCACATCTACAATAAAACCTCCCCCTTAACCATACCACAGAGCAGTCATATCGTCAGTTTATACAGTTCCAATCTTAAAAAGTGATTTTAAAAATGTGTCTGAACAGATACATTCTTTAAAAAATATTTTAATTTTTTATTGGTAGACTTAATTTTTGTGCAGTTTTATGTTTACAAAATTGATCAGATAGTACATAGAACTGTATTTACCTATCCCTAACCCATATACAACTTCAGCTTTTATTATCATCTTGCAATTGTGTGGTATGCGTCTTATAATTACTGTGTTTCTGTATCCTTTAGTTTACATAAAGGTTTACTCTTAGCATTGTGCTTCCAGGGTTACATCTTCACACACAACACCTGGACTGCCCCAAGAATCCTCTGCATGTCACCTATTTCTTTCTCCTTCTAACCACCTGATAATTTGGCTTTTGTTGTGGTTGTTTGGTTAGTTTTGGTATGGAGGTTGTGAGTGAGGTTGTTTTTTCCCATTTCTGAAGCTTTGCCTTTTCGTATCATATAGGTGGGATTATATGTATAGCTTGTTATATTGTATTTAGATCTTCTTCAAATGGCTTCTCTAGTTACCATCTGTATTTCAGGTGCCTCCATCTGTGTTCATGGCTTATTGGCGTCTATCTTTTTAATACCAGTAGGTATTTGTCTGTTGAGTGGCATCATGAATGTCACCTGTCTAATTTCATTATGGATTGACGGCTGTAAGCATTTGTACGTAGCAGTAAGTCTTCAGTTCACTTGGGCACATGCCTCAAAGCAGAGAGTGCTAGGTCATGCTAAGACTGTTTAGCTTTGTGAGAAATAGACAAATTTTCAGTGCCCATGTCTGTGCATGTGCACTCTTCACAATCAATCTAATCCAGGCTGGAGAGATGCTCAGCACCTAAGAGCACTGGTTGGTCTTTAAGAGGACCTAGATTTGAGTCCCAGAACCCACATGGCAGCCCATAGATAGATGTCACTCCAGTTCCCGGAGCTCAGAATCCCTCTTCTGTCTTCTGTGACGACCAGCGCGTGAATGGTATACAAACACATGACAGACAAAACACCCATACACAGATGATAAAAATCAACCTTGAGAGAATGTCAACCTAATCAAAAGCCTGGAAGCATGAACTCTAGACTGTCAGCAGTAGTCACCTAGGAGGGTGAGATGGGATGGAGAGGACTACCATGTTTGCTGACTCATATTTTTAATTTTTTTTACAACAAAATCTTACTCTATGATAATTTTTATAGCCTCTCCCCCCAGTTTTTTTTTGATTTATGGAAATAAAAATAGCAATGAATCAACATACACACAGAAAAAAATGCTTCAGTGTGTTTTCAGTCTCATAACATATCCTAGTGTCCAGAGATTGGAGCATTTCATTCTATGTATTCACAGGATTGGTAGAACACCTACCAGTATCTCTCCTCCAAAGGCTCATGTCCTGGAGACTACACACATACATAACAGGCTTTGAGATACCAGAAAGACTTGGAATACTGAATATCCTGAGACTAGTTTGTGGTTGGAATTGTGTTAGTCAGTCAACGTCTCATGCATTCAACCTTGTGTGTCTTACCTAAGACTCCCAGGTATGCATGTTACTTAACTGCTGTCTTGTGGTTTTATGTGTTACTTTCTGATGTTCTCTGTTGCCTCTATTCTTAAGCCCTTCTTCCCAATAAGGAAACTTCTGTGTCCGTAGATGATTTCCTGTTTTCTATAGAATTCTAGTGAGAAGTTTGAAAGATTCTCCTAGAGAAAGAATGCAGGTCAGGAAACGTGCTGACATGCACGAGCGCCTGGTTTGCCATAGGCGGGTAAGAGAAGAGTTCAGTCTGAACTTGATTTTATCCCAGCCTTCAAGGGGTGTGTGTGTGTGTGTGTGTGTGTGTGTGTGTGTGTGTGTGTGTGTGTGTGGTGTGTGCTTACAGGTTATTTAAAAGAATATTTTCTGTGGATGAAGTTTAACTTTTAAGATTTTTAAAAAGATTTTAATGCATAATTCAAATTCTGTGACATTAAAAATCACTATAAGGACCTAGGAATGTAGCTTGTCTAGCATACATTTATTCCCACTATACATGCATCAGTGCATGAATAAATAAGTAAAATCCTCTTGGAAGCATTAATTCAATGTGAAAGATGATTGTATGAGTGGATTTTTTTTTTCAGTAAAAGTCATCAGTGTTAGATAGTGTACAGTTAGTACTTTATCAAGTACCTGTTACATGTTAAAGAGGAAGAGAGACACTCATTCTGGAAAGAAGCCCTGTCAAACCTTCACAGTGCCTAGTCTGTTGGTTTTGAATCTGACCCTTGCCGTTGGCAGCTTGGCCTTGGACAGTCATTTGATTTTACTGAGCTGAATCTTTTTATGATTAATTAAATTAAATAATGTAAAGCACTCTGCAAACCATAAAATAGTACAGTGTAATTGCTGTCATTGTTGTGGACTCTGTCTTCTAAAACACCTTTTATAATCCACTGAGTAAGTCTCTCAGGAGGTCAGTTAACTACTTATTCTGTAAGCTCTTACCACATCTTCTGCGCCCGGGTCTCACTGGTGTGAGGACAGCCTCAGTGTATATGAACCAGTCTTTCTACAACCCAGGAGAGATAAAATGCTGAATGTAGTAGAGCTGCAAGACCTGAGTTAATGGGTAGTCCTTTTATTCAAGGACAGAAAGGAAGGTGTCGGAGTGTTGTGAACGTCTGTGCTCCTGTTTTTTCTAAATGTTCGTGGTTTGGGGTAGGGTGACTAGGGATGAGGGAATTAAAATGAGTGATCACAATTCACCTCAGGAGGAGTATGTGAACTCATCGTGTACAGCTGGACCTTTGTCGTTGAAGATAATAGTTGTCCTCCATTCTGCTTGTCTGTCTTTCCCGTCTTCCCACGTCTTTCAGCCTTCAGCATCTCTGCCAGCATCCTCCTTGCTGCATTTGTTCCTTGAGTCTCTTTTCTTTTTCTTGTTTATCTGGTGATGTGATCGACCCAATCCAACAAATTACCAAAACCAGTCTTGCCTCTTTTATCATATAGTACTTATTTTTATGACAAAAGTTGTCATTTAATCTAATATAATAGTAAAAATGTTATCAGTAATTAAATTTAATTTTCACATACAGAATGCATCTGGTCATAGTGAAAATGAGCTCTGATATTATAATAAGAATAGAGTATTCTTATGCTGTTTTAACAGTTTGTGTAAACAGCTTTAAGTATTCATAAGCTTTGACATGAAATTCTATTGTCTTAGAAACCATCTGGAAGAAATAATTTAAATAGTGAAAAGATGTATAGAATCAGTAAGGATTATAACAGCTGTGATATTAGTAGGAACTACAAACGGACCATTATATGGACTATTTTAGAATAGCTACTTAAGATTATGCATAGCAGGTAGAGAGTATATTATTTTTAAAGCAATAAAAATGTGTGACTACAGTAGATCTTGATAGACTGCATATACCATCCAAGGTGATAAGAGTATAAATTCAGATTTTTCAAATCAGCATGTATGTTAGATACCATGTGATACTTAAAAACAAACTATGCTTTCATGGCTCTCTTGCCAAATTCTTTTCCGCAGTTTTTAGAGCGTTGTGGGAGCATAGACATTTTAAGTCACATATCTTTTAAACTAAGAATTCTGTGTCTAGGTTACTTTATTGATAAGCTGATACATGCTAAAATATTTGCAGGGATATTCATTGTAGCACTGATTATAGTTTGTCCATGATCATTGTAAAGTAGTAATTTTTCTACTAAGGATTTGTGTGAAGGTAATAAAGCTATGGGCAGAGAGAAAGCTATGGTATATTTATTCCTTTGTTAATAATTACAGAGTGTTAAAAGCAGTAGTGAGTTATAAATTGTGTATCCTGTTGGTGAAAATTAGGTAGCCCTGTAAATGTTGTAGAAGACTGTAAGGGGTCCTCATCTTCCATCACACACGTGCACACACAGTCACGTACGTGTATACATGGGGAGGAGTCAGCATGGGAAAGGTTGCTTTTTCTCGGGATACTTAGATCTGAGTCATTTAGATTTATTTTTCCTTTAGCGGCTTGTGGTTATAATTATAGTATACAGTAAACATGAATGTTCTGTTTTTGTGGTTTGGGCTGTATGGAAATTGTGTTTGTTTATTCATTCATTGAAGTACTTACCGCCCTGTGCTGCCAGCCTGGGCTCAGATCCTGAGTTCAGGTGATCGTTTCTGCCCCCAGCAGTTAGGACTGCAGCATGTGCCCTGGTGCCCAGCTCCTTAGTTATTGTGTAAGCCGACACATGATAATCGTACACACTTCCGAGGTCAGCACTGACAGATGGGTACGCTGCGGATGCCTTCCTGTCACTTGAAACACTTGTCATCTCTTTGTGGAAATAAAGTCTCTTTAATGTACAGCACGTAATTATCTGTAGTCACTGTATTGTGCAGTAGAATGCTGGGACTGTTTCCCCATCTAGCTATAGGTTTTTTCTGAGAAGTAATGCTGAGAAAATAGCCCACATATAAAGAAAAAATATTGTAAGAAATATACTAAAATATTTGAACAGTAGCTGTTTTTTGTTTTTGTTTTTGTTTTTTGTTTTTTTCCCCCAAGACAGGGTTTCTCTGTGTAGCTTTGAGCCTTTCCTGGAACCCACTTGGTAGCCCAGGCTGGCCTCGAACTCACAGAGATCCGCCTGCCTCTGCCTCCCGAGTGCTGGGATTAAAGGCATGCGCCACCACCGCCCGGCAACAGTAGCTGTTTTTTGAGGAGTGGGACTAAAGTAATTTTTAAAAGACTTGTTTCTTTTCTATATTTTTCCTTAATGAGAAAATGACTATATCCATTTTACTGGAAAAAAGATTTGGGGTTTTATTTCATTAAAACCATGGTTGATAAGCAGTTTTTAGGACTGTATCTTGTAATATTTATATACCTAACAAACTTGAATTTCTCTATTTTCATTTTTAGGCCAGAAATGTACATACAGGAGAGTTAGCTGCAGTAAAAATCATCAAGTTGGAGCCTGGTATGTATTTATATACTGTGTGTGTGTGTGTGTCTGTCTGTCTGTCTGTCTGTGTCTGTGTGTATTGCTAGGGATTAAACCCTGCCTGGTGTGGGTATGTATTAAAATAATTTATATACTTTTGAGCAGTTTTTTTTAATATAATTCTAAGTCTTACATGCATATTCTATATTTCTTCCCTTTTTTTTCTTCTTCCTAAAATAAATCTTTATATATTCTTTCAGGTCAGTAGAACATTTCCAATGTGATCATATTAAATTGCATCAAAGATAGTCAAAGTTATTTTTAATGTGACAGTTTTGTTGCCAAAGGGAATTAGAGATGTACATGCTCAAAAATTAAAAGCTTTATCGACTCAGTGACAAAGTATTTTTCTTTTGCAACTATAGTGAACATTTTAACTTGAGCTTTAGCTATTAAAAAGTGTAGTTAGAAGTCACAGAGACAGTCCTAATTAAACGCTGGGGGACACTAAATAAAACCCAAACTAGTAAATAGGGAAAGAGATCATAGGCAGGAGACAGGGCTGATAGGGGTGAGAGAACTAGACGGTGAAAGAGAATGCCCAGACTATGTAATATACATGTATGAAATTGTGAAAGAACAAAATGTACTAATACAGAGGAATTTAAAGGAAAAGTCAGTTAATATTCAAGATAATGATATTCTGTATATAAGCTGTTCTCTGTTTGACTCAGTTTTCATAAATCACATCTCAGTTCAATGCTTATTTTATCAGCACCTCGTGTATTTCAGAAGACAGTGTATTTTAAAACACACGGAGAGATCTGTTTTGAAAACAAAAACCATATAAAGCTGGCCAGTCCCTGAAGTGTCTGATGAGGGAGCAGAGTCATAGAGCAGGGAGGTGAGCGTTTGGTGGTCTGCTCATTGCTGCTTCATAAATGGAGACCTGTGTGGTCACATGTGGTTATAATTATGTGGGATTCTTAATTTGAGCGCCTCTTACATTTCAAATACATTTCTGGATCATCATCCATATTACTTCAATAGATAGCTGATACTTTGAAATAGCCTGTTTTGGAACAGTTTAAAATCAAAATTTTAGACATGACACTATACCTTTTCCTCTGACAGAAATTGTGATATTTCAGAATTCTCTTACTATTCCATGTGGTGAGTATAGACTGATCTCCAAAATGTCACTAACTAAAGAGATGGGACTGTGAACAGACTTACCTGGAGGAGTCATTTGAGTGAATGCGTCACATTGCATCACATTGCGTCACATCGTGTCACATCGTGTCCAAGGGCTGGGGATGGTCTAGGTTCTGGGCTGGGCTGTAAGAGGAAGCACAGATGTTTATCCTTTTGCTGCCCACAGGGAGTACATGAGGCTGGGTTCTGTACTGATTGATTGATCTGTATGTGGCTTACTTTTCATTATAATTCACATTAATAAGTATATTTTTAAAGTCTGCAAGTCTCACTTATCAGGTAACCATATATTGTGAATAATGCAGAAAATTGATTCAATAAAAAGGAAAAAAATCAAGGCTAAGGAGATGACTTACTAGATAATTACTGGCCTTGCAAACATAAGGCCAGTGTTTGGATCCCAGCACCCTCAGTGCTGGGTGGGCATGGGGGCCTTACTGTGATCCCAGTACCCTCAGTGCTGGGTGGGCGTGGGGGCCTTACTGTGATCCCAGCACCATCAGGACAGAGCAAGGGTCCTGGAGCAAGCTGGCTAGCTAGACTAGCTCAATCAATAAACTCTAAGTTCAAAAGAGAGACCCTGCCTCGGTGTATAAGGTGACAGGCCATCAGAAAAGATGCCCACTGTCAGCCTCTGGTCTGTATACATGCGCGCACGCACGTGTACACACACACACACACACACACACACACACACACACACACACGTATGCACACCAAGGAAAGAGAGAACCATACCATGCATGGTGTTGTTTAGCTTAGTGGTTAAATGTGGGGTCATAAATTAAGACTCTAGGAAGGGCTGGAATTCTCACTTCCTTGTTTTGTAAAAGCCCTTGGTTTCATATTAGAGGTCACTTATAAAGACTGATGTTTAAACTCTCCCTCGTTCAGAAAATATTGACGATGTGATCTCAGTATTTCACCATTTTGTCTGGATGTGTGTATGTGTGTGTATGTGTGTGTGTGCACGCGCACGAGAGCATGTGCACATGTGTGAGTGTGTGTTGTGTGGGCGGGGGTCAGCCTGTATTGTTTACCACTGTATATGCTCAAGCTCTCCATGGCACTTGTGGGGATCCTCCTGTCTCCACCTGCCATCTCACTGTAGCACTGGATTACAGACACATGTATCCACACCTAGCCCTGTAAGGTTCCGGGGATTTGAACTTAGATCCTCAGGCTCGTGCAGCCAACACTTTCCCAGTGAGCCGTCTCCTCAGTAGGCGACATTTCTGTATTTAGTTGATGACTTGTCGGCTGCTCTGCCTGCCTCTGTCGGGTTATTCTTCCTCATGACTGACTTTTAGATGTTCACGTCTGTAGCGTCGCGAGCCTGGCCTTGTCTTTGCTCTACTTCTGGTCTTTGTCTTGTTTGCACAGAGAGATGTCTTTTCCCCTTCTCAGCCTTTCCTTTCTTTTTTCTTCGTCCCTGCTTTCAGGCCTTTTCTGTTAGATAATTATATATATTTTTTAAATTAGCTGAAATTTCTAAGAGTTGTCTCCTTCCAAATTTAAATATCTTATCCATCAAAACACTTCTAAATAGTGAGCAAGTGCTAGGTGTGTGTGTTTTTCAAACTGCTGAACCCACAACCATTACCACAAAAGCTTCCTTTATTGACAGATTTTCAGTGTGTTGGTTGGATTTATATCATGATACAGTGGTTTCTGCTTTCTATTTTAAGTTCAGTAACATCCTGGTTTTGAGTAAAATAACTTTTATTATCTATTAAAATCCTCTCTTATTTTTCAAATGTTTGCTATTTATTTATTTATTTATTTATTTATTTGGTTTTCTGAGGCACGGTTTCTCTATATAACAGCCCTGGCTGTCCTGGATCTCGCTCTGTAGACTGGACTGGCCCTGAACTCACAGAGATCCACCTGCCTCTGCCTCCTAAGTGCTGGGATTAAAGGCACGCACCACCACTGCCTGGCTTATTTATTTATTTTACAATAATATTAAATCTTTTTGTTTGTTTTGTTCTGGAGACAGGAGTCTCACTATTTGCCTAGGTGGTCTCAAACTCCTAGGCTCAGGCAATCCTCCTGCCTCGGCTTCCTGAGTAGTTACAATTACAGCTGTCTGCCACTTCCTGTGCCTGACTGTAGAGAGGAACTTCTTAAGTCTCAGTGTTAACTCTGGCTGTCTTGTAGAACTGATGTCATTTCTGATAGTCTTCACATCTTTAAAGTTACTGGTACATGTACACATGTATAGGTATATAGGTGCTGCTGACTTGGGCTCCAGGCTTCCGGATCTTAGGGTGGTGCTCTCACTGTTGCGTAGTAAGCATCAAGGGCCGCCGGAGTGTTGGCTGGCCTGTGTGTGGTGGTCTGCCCACTCCACCTGCCTTTGACATTGTTTGCTTAATGCAGTTTTTGTTTTGTCAGTTAGCTCATAAAGCCATGCCTCCGTCTTCCTTTCTGAACAGGTGTTTGTTGATCTCTTAGGACACGAGAGATCGTTCAGAGTGTGCACATAGACAGGAACAGCAGGACCAGGGCTTGCGTCTGCACTGTACAGGCGAGGAGAGCAAAGGAGTCAATGTGTGATGCGGTGTTTGGTCACACCGGCCAGTGGCGTCTGCTGTCTTCCGTGTCACCCTGTGCTCTGTCCTAGGCATTCAGCCATGCTCTCCTTACCCTGACCTTAGCTTTGATGCGCTAGGACAGTGACAACTGCCTTTTACAGGTTTTACTTACGTCACCTATCCCAGAGAGTCAGCCTAGCATATCTAGGCCTAGATAGGTACTTTTGTGGGAGGCGTTTGTTTGTTTTTGTTTTTTGAGACAGGGTCTCTCTGTACAACCCTGCCTGTCCTGGACCTCAACCTGTGGATCAGGCTGGCCTCGAACTCACAGAGATCCACCTGCCTCTGCCTCCTGAGTGCTGGGATTACAGGCGTGTGCCACCACCGCCCGGCTCCATTTTGTACTTTACTACGTCTTACAGTCACTGGGTTGTGTTTGTTGTTAGTTTGTGTTGTCATTTCACTTGGCGAATATAATTTGTTTGTTTTATAACATAATCTGAATCTTCCCCCTTTAATAGATGAGTCCATCAATATATTATTATTTAGAGGATGTTGGAGTTCCCTTCTGGTATTTGACTTTCTTGTGTTTATTTTCTTTTTTTGTTCCTAATCTTTCCTGTAAGTCTTTTTTTTTTTTAAATTGGCTGGGAATTTCTTTTATTTTTGCTGCTGATAATTTGGAAGAAACATAATCTAGTTTTATTAGAAGATGATTTATAGAGCTTTGGAATAACAGATTTAAATTTACACAGCTTTATTAAGAAATTAAACAGGGGCCTGAAGAGATGGCCCATGATTAAAAGCCCTGGCTATTCTTCCAGCAGCCCCAAGTTGAGTTCCCGGTACCTACACGGTGGCTCACAGCCATCTGTAACTCCAGCTTAGAGGGATCCAGTGCCCTCTTCAGCCTTCATGAGCACAGCACTCATAGAGTGCACATACATGCTTACATACATACAGGCAGAACGCTCATACACTTTAAAGTAATTTTTTAGAAATAGTTATCATCTTTATAACCTACTTATAAATGTAATGACCAGTTGTCCAGAGTTAGCTCTCCATTTATCTAGATTCAGTTCTCATTGTTGGTATTTCCATGCCATGTCTTTGCTACTCTTACTTTTATATCACTAAGTAGTGTGGTAGTTTGAATAAGATGTTCATCATAGTCTTGGGCATCTGAATATTTGGTCCCCAGTTAGTGGTGCCGTTTAGGGATGCTTAGGAGGTGTGGCTTTGTTGGAGGATGTATGTCACTGGAGGTGGGCTTTGAGAGTTTAAAGATGCATGCCATTTTGAGTTGGCTCTTCCAGCTTGTGGTTCAAGGTGTGAGCTCTCAGCTGTTCTTGATGCTGTGACTGTCACCTCTGCCGTACGTCCCTGCTGTGATGGGCTCTTATTCTCTAGAACTGTAAATCCACATCACCCCTTCTTTCTGTGATTGCCTTGGGCATGGTGTTTGTGCTCATTAGGTTTTGTCAACTGGACATAAGCTAGAGCCATTTCCGCAGCAGGAACCCCAACCAAGAAAATCCAAACCCCTCCATCAGCCTGTGGGCAAGCCTGTCAATTTTCTTGATTGATGATTGATGATTGATGTGGGAGGGCCCAGCTCACTGGGGGTGGTGGCAGTTCTGGACAGTATAAAAAAGCAGGGTGATCAAGCCAGGAGGACCAAAGCGGTAAGCAACCTTCCTCCATGGCCTCTGCTGCGGCTCCTGCCTCCAGGTTCCTGCCCTGACTTCCCTTGGTAATGGAGTTGTTAGATGAAATACACAGTTTCCTCCCCAAGTTACTTTAGATCGTGGCGATTTATCACCACAATAGAAGCCCTAACTAAGATAGTGTTTTATCACAGTTACAGAAAAATAACTAAATACGGGTAGACTTTCCTTTAAATATTAGGAATAATGTAATGTGTATCCACAAATCGGTTTGTTTTCCCAATCCAATTTGTTCTTCTCTTAGTCTTCCTCATTTTGGAAATCAGCCAGGCAAGCTGCAGACTGGGCTGTAATTTGATTTCTTTTTTTATACTCCAGAATAAGTCTGTTAGCAAATTCCTTCAGCTTTACCTTCAAAACATATCCTGGATGTCTCTCTGTCTCTCTGTGTGTACGCTCATGCGCGCACACACACACATACACACCATGTTTGAAAGTGAGATTATACTTTGATCGCTGCTGACTTCTCCTCAAACCCTCTCTGAAGCTCTAGGCACACTTGGAATCATACTCAGATGTCCAGCCTTGCCTTGCTCCTCAAATCCTGCATGACCTGCTCAGCTGCTTCTCTGAACTAGTCACTTAGGTTCCCCCCTGCTCCTCTGCTTCCGTTTGCTTTATATTTAAATGGTCCGAGATTAAACTAGCTCTTCATTCTACCAGGAGTACTGGTATTTGGTTTAGAAGATTCCTTGTCGGAGCTGGAAAGATGGCTCAGCGGTTAAGGGCACTTGCTGCCCTTTCAGAGGACCCGGGTTCAATTCCCAGCACCCACATGACAGCTCACAACTATCTGTAACTCTAGTTCCAGGAGATATAACACCCTCATATAGACAAGCAAGCAAGCAAAACACCAATGCACATAAAATTAAATAAATAATTTTTTGTTTTTGTTTTTTGTTTTTTGAGACCGGGTTTCTCTGTATAGCTTTGTGCCTTTCCTGGATCTTGGTCTGTAGACTAGGCTGGCCTCGAACTCACAAAGATCCGCCTGCCTCTGCCTCCCAAATGCTGGGATTAAAGGCGTGCGCCACCACCGCCCGGCATAATTTTTTTTTTTTTT
>CABHPP010146717.1:0-40743 GCA_902168425.1 Peromyscus attwateri | reverse complement strand
TCAGCTTTTAGATCTGTACTCAGAGTTCGTAGGGTGTAGAATCCAGCGTCCTTACAGATGACATTGTGGAGCAGGAGTGATCCGTTGCTGAACAATGCTTCTCTACCACTGTGCGCAGGCCCCTGCAAACTTGAATCTATTTGTCTTATGTGTCGGGCAACCTCAAACTTCTTGTGTGCAATCACCCCTTTGTACCAGTAAAGAGCTTGAAGATTCTGTGGGAGATTGTGAACTACTAGAAGAACACTTCGCCCTTCAGCAACACTGGGTGGCACTGATTCAATAGTGGGCTGGGCAGAGGGGGGAGGGTGCCCACAGGTGAAAAGGGAGGCTAGAAGAGAAGAGAGATGCATTACTATTGGGAACTTTGTATTTTGCTAAGATGAGTCCCTTTTTCTGAACAGCTGGGTCCATTGCTCAGCCCAGGTGTGTGGGTTTTCATCTCACTTTCCTCCTTGGTGGAGGTCAGCACATGACCTCCATGTTCTCAGTGTCCCTGAAGTAGTCATTTCCACTCTATGTCACTCTCTCCTCAGGTGTCAACATGGCCTGGCTCACTGCCCTCAGACCCCTGCTCACATTTATGGTAGATTGGTGTTGGGATGATGCCTGTCCCTCCTCTTCCCCTACACACCCTGCATCTTCACTCTCTGACCTTTTGCTGTTGTTGTTCTGTTCCTCTTGTGGTTCCAGCCAACACCTTACTTCACCCTCCAGTTTCTCGAACTTCAAATCCACTCGAACTGGGGCATTGTAAAAACCATGATTTATCTTATATTTTAAAAGAAAATGCTGCCTAGAAAAATCTCAGATACCTGTAGAGACTCAATCAATGAATGATTTCTCAGAATCTTTTATGCCCATGGATTTGTTTAAGAAATACATAGGTTTGGGGATACAGTGTAAAATTTTTTCACTGGATTTTTTGGGCACTTATTTACAAATTATATTTGTGTGAGAGTTTATGTGCCAAGGCCTGTCTCAGTGTGCATGTTGCATGGGTGCAGGACACAGTACTTAGGTGGAGGTCAGAGGATATCTTGCAATCCTTGCTTCTAAGTTCATCAGACAATGAACGAAATGCCCAGGTCCACTGATATCAGAGCCATGTCACTGATGACTACCAGCTTGATTTTATGTTTGTGAAGTCATAACTGAGACCATCAGTCTTCAGAATATTGTGGTCATGATGAATAACTTTGGGTAAGAACAATTACCACCACCCCTTACGATTTCTTGTTCATTGAGAGCTTCCTGCTGCTGATCAACTCTCTTGCCTGTGTCTTCTCCCCTACAAACCCTGAGACTCTTCTCAGGTCCTTGTCCCATTTAGGAGACTCCAAATGGTAAGTCAGTCCTCTCTTCTCATACACTATCAACTTGTAGTCTCACCTGTGAGCAGGAGCCTGTGACAGGTAGTACACCCTTTACAGAGGGGTACATATAGTGTATTCCTGGTCTCTGTGGCACTATTATATGTCTTCCTCTTGTGGCACATCTACCCTAGAACAGCTTCCAAGATCTGCTGTCCTTTCCCACTCTGGGCTGAGTAGGCAGAGCACCCCACAGACTCCCATGGGCTGTGGGTGGGTCAGTGTTCAAAATATTTCTCTGCCCCCTCCACTCTCAGTGCTGCCTGGTGTCTCTCTCCCCTTCTGTCTTTGTGTTTCAGTCCTCCAGATCACATGTGGACAAGGCTGATGAACATCCCTGGGCCTTGAAAGAGCAGCAGCTTAATCTAGGGTTGCCCTCTGCTGTTTCCTGGCCTTGGTCTGTCAGCACCAAAGAGGGAGTCTCGGTACTACCTGTGTGGGACAGAAACCCAGCTATACTCACAGTCTCCCCTGTGATCTCAATGTTCTGGAAAGACGGAATTTGCTTTCACCAGAAAGTGGACAGAAATGTCTGTGAGGGCTCCAAAGGGACCATCTGTGTGGAGCATGAGGAAAGGGACAAAACTATTCTCTCTGCAGTCACTAGTCAGGGTACTGACTCAGGACAAAGGCCCAGGAGCAGATGTGTCAGGAATCTCACAGCCTGGGTGTATGGGAATAGGAGACCTGAGTCATAGAAAGAGGATGCGGATTCTACTGTCCTATGTAGAGTTGCAAGACAATGCTCCCACTTCCTCTGTTTAATGAGCTGTGTGATGGGTCTGCCCATTAGCTCTTTTGCCATTCTAAGATGCCTTGGACTTCAGTATAGGTCATTCTGCTTGGGTACCCTACCTTTCCCAAACAAACTACAGAAAGGGGGAACTGAATATGATCATCTATCAATGTAGCAGATACAGGAAGGAGCCAATAGATCTGAGAAGGCCTTGTCCATGGCTTCCAGGTCTGAAGTGACAAAAGTAGAAACCAGGCTACAAGGTAAAGTCCTGATTCAGACAAATACTTTTCTGAGTACTGATTGTGTGGCCTGATTGTTCCCCCTGTTTGTCACTGGGGAACTGCAGCTCACATCTGTGGAGCTGTGCAGATCAGCAGAACCTCTAGCCATTTGCCTCCAGTGGAGAATTCCTGATTTGGACCCCAGAGGGCAAGCACTTGTCAGGAGAACCTGTGTTTTTTGTCCCTCTCTTTGGCAACCATGACCTTCCTGGAAGTCTCATAACCATTTCAGGACATCTATTTAATGGCCTGGGCACCTGTGCTCTCCCTGCTTAGTCTCTGGACAAGATGTCTCAGGATCTAGCCTAACTCTAGCTCTTGTAACAGTACACTAGCTGGTTCCACATATCACAAGACTTCAACTGTTAAGAAAAATGTTCCCTGACACCAGGAAGCAAAAATGTAATCCTAGTAAAATGCTTCTCAGGGCTACCTGGTGTTGAGTCTGGAACAGAGGTCCTCAACCAGGGCTTTTTGGGGCTCACCATTCTATCAGAATCCCATTTCCATTCAATCCATTAACCAGGCCCACTCTCTGTCCCTTAGGGGCTTTCTCAGGGACACATCTCTTATGAGAACCCCAAGAGTATAGATAGTGGAGATACCCTAGGCTGAGTTACCCACTATGCATCCAGATGCCTGCAAGGTATAGTCAAGTGAAGGATTCTGATCTACTGCAGTTGTTCTCCACTTTGTGTGTCCTGAACTAAATGCTCAAACTCAAACATGGGGACACACACAGAGTAGAGGTAGACACAGGCTAGGTTTGATGTTTCTGTGTGTATCCAGTGTAATGAACCCCATCCAGCACCCATATTTCATACAGAATCACTTACTGTACACATGGAAGTACATGGTTGTTGTAGATACAATTTTTCCACCTCTATTTACTGTTTGTAGGGTATAGAATCCTGTGTCCTTCTTGGTCACATTTTTCAGCCACAGGGATCCATTGCTGTACACTGTTTCTCTGTCACTTTGTTCAGGCCCCATCACACTTTGATTAGTGTTCAGTGCAAATAGTGCAATTCTGAGGTTCCTATTTCTCACTTCCTTGTACCAGGAAAAAGCTAGAAGATTCTCTGGCAGATTGTTGGCACGTAGAAGGACATTTTCTCCTTCAACCACTTGGGGTGGCACTGATTCAATGGTAACTTGGGCAGTGGTGGACAGGTGCCAGCAGGTTAAAAGGGAGGCTAGACCAGAAAAGAAAAATACAACCAACACTGAGCAGGTATGTTCATCACTTAGCTTAGGTGTGTGGGTAGGGGTGTGCCCACTTTCCTTGATGGAGGTGAGCAACACAATTACCATTCCTCAAAGCCTCTAACTATGTCATTTCCTCTATATGGGGATTCTTTGCTCCAAGTGTCTGCCTGGATCCCCACACAGTGTCCACATATCCCTCTTCACATAAAGAGCATTTGGTGCAAGGAGCAATGCTTTCTGACCTCCACCTCTAGAGAGCCCTCACTTTCTGACATTTCTCTCTATTCCCTTCCTGGTTCTAGCCAACTTGAGACTCCATGCTCTAGACAATCTGATTTCTGTTCCACTATAATCAGTTGTTTGTGATAACCTAGAGTCTTTGGAAGGTTCAGTTCCAGTAAAAGACTCAGACACCAGTGGAGAAAGAAAAGAAAAATGGAAGAAAGAAGGAAGGAGGACTGTGTCCATGGATTTCTCTATGTAGTCCCTAAGTTTGACAATAATGACAATAATTGTAGTCAAGTGTGGTTTCTTTTTTTTTTACATTCACTTATGTATTTTATGTGTGTATTTGTGAAGGACCTGTCTCATTGTGTGCATGTGCCAGTCCATGAAATGGTGCTCGTGGGAAGCATGTGTCCCAGTGTGTACATCTGCAGGTCCATATGTTAGCTCCTGTATGGAGGGCTAGGTTGATCTTTCATGAGTCTATTTTATTCATATGGGGACTGAGGAATGAATTCAGGTTGTATACCTGGACACTGAGCAAACTCACTGGTCCACCCCTTTTTGATTTCTGTTTGGAGAGTCACCCTATCAGGGTTGGGAATATCAGTCTTCAGAACAGGGCAGCCAATATGACTGACTTTGAATATTTAGTGGTTGGGGCTTTCCACTTTCCCTCATCACCTCCTGTCTGCTGAGAGCTTCAGGCTGCTGAGCCTTTGTCCTTCCCTGTGCCTTCTGCCCTGTGACCTCAAACAGAAACCCCAAGTTTCCTCTTGGGCTTCTGTCCTCTTTAGAACACTCCATCCTGCTTCTGAGGTCCCTTCCCTCCACACTCAGAGAATAGACACACTTACCTGTGAGAAGAAGCCCCTGCCAGGGGGTGCAGCCCTTGCATGGAAGCAGAGATGACACCTCCATCTCTCTTCTCACTGTGCTTTCTTCCGTCTAAGAGGAGCTTCAGCACTGGTTCAGGCTCCAAGTTTGGTTGTCCTTCTTTCCTCTAAGGTGTGTGTACTCCCAGGCAGGAGCACATCACAGAACCCAATGGTCTGTGGGTGGTGGGGTCTGTGTCCAAGGCACCGCTCTGTCCCTTCCACTCTCAGTGCTGTCTCAAATCCCTCTCACCTTTTCTCTCCTTATATTTCACCTCCAAGCAACACATCAAGCTACAAGGCTGATAAACATCCCGCACCCTCAGAGAACAATGGACACCTGCTGTGTCCTGGCCTTGGGTCCTTCAGCTGCAAGGAAGGTGGCTCATTCCTACTCCATGGGACACACAGACCCAGGTAATCACCCAGTGTGCCCTATGTTCTCAGTGCTGTGAAAAGTTGGGATTTATTCCCATCAGTAAGGGGACAGAGATGTCTCTGAGGACTGCAAAGGGACCAGCTGAGTGCTGACCAGGGAAGTAGATCAATCCTTTATCATTGGTGTAACTAGTCAAAGTTCTAATGCATGAGAAGCCTGAATCAATTGTATGTGGAGTTTCATATACTCAGTGTTGGGGAAGAGGTGAGTTGTATGATCTGGAAAGAACCATGAGCTCCCTCTTCCTATGAAAGATTTCAAGGCAACCCTCCAGTATGTTGTGTCAGCTGAACTGTGTGAGCCCCAATACTCTCTGATCTTGCTGGGTCACCTTTGCCCTTTGTCTATGTAATCCCCCTGCAATAATCCTGACTTCTATGAGAGATGCTAGGAGGAAGGGTACTTTCAGGTTCCCCATGCAGAAAGGTGTTCTCAAGCATAGAAAGCATCCAGTAGGTCAAAGCAGGGTTTAGGACAGGAACTCTGAAATAGTGGAGACAGGGATGAAAACTAGTCTGGAATGTGGGGTCATGGCTCAGGGAAGCCATTTTCTGAATGTTGACCATGTATCTTGATATCACTCCCCAGACATCATTAAGAAGACTGCAGTCTCAAGTCTAGAGCTACAGCAAGGATGGTCAAAAACCCAAATGTGAACTGCCTGATACCTTCAGTACATGTAGGGGATCAACATGCAGTTTCTAGTTCATCTCTGGTGTCTAAATTCTTCTCTTCTCTTTGCCCAAAGGGGTCCCTATATTTGAGTATAGAGAACATTGGTTCAAATGCATGTGTCATACTCTCTTCCCTATGCTCTGTTCTAGGATTCTTTCCCTTAGTATAATAAAAACACCCTGGACACAGGAGAACAAAGGATGTATTTGCCTTCCATGCCTGGGTTAGTGTATCAATGAAGGAAGTCAAGGCAAAAAGCATGCTGCTTGCTGGCTCATTTACTGGTTCATATTGTGGCTCATGCTAAGCTAGCTTTCTTGTACAAGCAAGTACCAACTGCCTAAGGATGATGCTCCCATAGTGGCCTGAGTCCTCCTGCATCACTTAAGACAATGCCTCAAGGCATGTCCACAGCCCATCTGGATAAAGATAGTTACTCAGTTGAAACACATTTTTCACAGGTGACTTTGGGCTGTGTCAAGGTGACAGTTAATGCTAACTAGGACACTATTTCAGACTGTTAAGTCTTCCTCCTCCACAGGGAGAGTCCAAAAGAAGTTCCCCATTCTTCAATTAAGTGTCCTTCTCTGTTTGCTATGCTCATAATATGTGCTGGTGTCCACTCTCCCTCACAGCTGGGCCATCAGAGCCAGGAAAGAGCTCATGACATCTATCCTGGGTTTCGTTTTCTGATTCCCCAAATCCTCAGCCAAGGGACATTCTGATGTCTACCACTGACATTGTGAAGAGTAAGTAAAACAGCATCAGGAAAACCATTAGCTTCATCTTGATTCAGGAGAGGCTCCCAGGCACATTCATCACCTGCCTCTAATGACTTCACATGAATCAGAGCAGAAGTCATTCACCACCTGAGAAAAGACAGCAGCTGGGAGGATGTGGGGTAAAAGATTGCAAACATGGTCCAAAGCTCTGGGTGTTCCTTTGGGCCATGGAAACCATGAAAGCAAATGGAGGGAACAGGAAGGCATAAGTTATTGGCAGAAAGAAAAATCTACTTGACTTTAAAAACAGTCTCTCCACCTTGGAACTTCCTGCCAAGTGGGAGAAAGCATTCTCAGTGCAGTCTATCACACAAAAGAGAAATCAGAGATGCAAGGAATGGAGGAAGAGACAGAAATGGAATATCCTGAAAGGATAGAGGTTTGTTTGTGCCAGTGGACACAGAAGATTAACTTCTGTATCTATCCACAAGACCAAGACTTTACACCAAAGCTCAGTGCTGAGATTTACCAAGACCTGTAATTTTCTTTGCTGTGCAGAAAAACTACCTGTAAGGATGCAATTAAAATGCTAATACCTTTTGTCAACCAGCTACTTTGAAATGGTCCTGGTAATCTTAAAAAGCAACTTTAAAAAATTAAGAAGAGGGAATTTTACCTGGAGTTACCAAATAAAGCTTAGAGCTACTGATGGATTCGGCTCTGACTTCAAATTCTCAAGGAAACTTTCAGAATGGTATCAAAGCTGATTATAATCTCTGAACTTTAGAAATGATTTGCATAACTTTCTGTTTTGTTGAAAGAAAATTGTGGTGGTATTTTATTTGTGCTGAAATGTGATATTTTAATTGTATGTTAATAAATAAAGCTTGACTGGACATCAGAGGTCATAGCAAGCCATAAAACAGAAGTCTGGCAGTGGTAGCACACACCCTTAATCTGATCACACAGCAGGCAGAGGCTTTGAGTGGTCAAGGACACGGCCAAACATGGTGACATGTGCCTTTAAACCCAGTACCAACCATAGAGACCTGGAGGTCTATATAGACAGGCAGTGATGAGGAAGTGATGTGGCTGGGCTTAGAGCCAATGAGAAGGCAGGACAGGAAGTCAACAAAAGCTCAGTTTAGACAGGAAGAAGCTCTCTGTGGAAGCCACAGCATGGTGGTAAGCTAAGGCTAGTTGTGGCTATTCACTATTTCTCTGATCTCTTTGGCTATTACCCCTGTATTTGGTTCTGTGTTTCTTATTTAATGACACTGTTTAGAAATTTGTCTACATTTGGCACACAAGTGGTGAGAATTCATTAAAAAACCATAGGTGGCCTTACGGGCCAGAGGATATAGGCCCCAGTTTGGCCAGAGTTACAGGCCCCAGTCCTGGATGGAGCTACAAGCTGTCCAGCTAAATGTAGCCAGAGCTGCACTTGACCATAGCTACAAGCCGTCAGGCTGCATGCAGCTGGAGCTACTTATAGCCAGATCTCCAACTCACATGGTGGGAGATTAAAGGGACTGGAGCTACTAGTAGCTAACTGCTTGTGGGTTTGTAGGCCCCTGGTTCAGGCCTGAAATGGCTCAGGCTGGACTTAAGCTTTTTTCTTTTCTCCTGGTAGGTAGTAGACACTTTCTCTCTCTCTCTCTCTCTCTTTCTCTGTTTTTCTAGATTTCCATCTCAGACTGCAACCACACTAGGTAGCTGTTTTGAAATTCCCTCAGACTTCTACTGTTATATGCAGACTTGGTAATTCAATTAAGATATCAGATATCTTAAAGGGAGAAACTACTTAAAAGAGAAAAATTTTTCCCACATTAGAAAATGGGATATATCTTTACAATGGAAGAAAATTTGTCTTTGTTTGATAAAACATTCTGAAAATGGAACAATTACAGGAGAGAATTAAGGTTGATGGGATGTATGTAACATCAATTATGCATATTATTTGTTTAATTACCCTTATTTTACTATTTAAGAAGATGGTCAATTTAAGTGCCCAGATAAAAACTTTAGAAAAACCTATTAAAATTAATTATAGAGAAATTCAGACTCATAAGAATTTAAAGGTGAAATTATTTCAGAATTGGATTATAAGGTTACAGAGAGACAGCCTGTTTTCAAACAATCAAACTTAATTTATCTGCAACCATACAGCAACTACCTGATCAAAGGCATGTACAAACTAATTGGCCTCCAGTTGAAATGTTAGGTTTGAGGAGATTTAAGGAAGCTTTAGTATCCTATGGCATGCATTCTCCATTTGTAAAGCAAATGTTAACTCATGGTCAACTTGTAATACTCAAGACTGGAAAGAATTAATAATGGCTGTTCAGGAACACAGAGTGCAATTGCAGTGGTTCATGTGGTACAGAAATGAGGCTAAGACAACAGAAAATCAATGTAGAGCTAGAGGTGTGGAAATTTCCCAGGATCACCTTCTTGGAGAAGGCCAATACAAAAACAATGTTTGTATGATAACCAAACATTAATTCTTTGCTGCAAGGCAGCCATGATTGCATGGGACAGAGTTGAGGAACCAGGAAAGAAAATTGAGTCATTCACAAAGGTTATACAGGGCCCAAAAGAACCCTTCATGGATTTCTTACAAAGACTGTCTTCAGCAGTAAATAGAATGGTACCAGAATCAGAAGATAGAGAGATAATAATTGAATCTTTGGCTTTTGAGAATGCGAATGCGGCATGCAAAACAATAATCAGGCCATTAAAGGCAAGATCTGCACCTTTGGAGGACTGGATCAGGGACACAATTAATATTGAGTCTCATGGCCATGAAGATATGTGGATAGGAGAAGCAATTTCAAAAGGATTGAGGAATATCAGATATTTTGGGTGTGGAAAGCAAAATCATTAAACAGGGCATTCCTAGAAAGAATGTTTATTCCAGGAACAACAGCAACAGAAGGCCCCTCCCTTCTGGAATATGCAGAAGGTGTGGTAAGTATAAACATTGGACCAATGAATGTAGATCAACAAGTGACAGACAAAGTAATCTTTTGCCTCTGTCCTTGGGAAACTCCCAGAGGGGCCTCATGCAGGCCCCCACAGCAAATCAAGTTCAGACCTTTTCTGCCATCATAGAAGAAACCCCTACTCAGAGCAATTAAATAACCAAATGCCTATTGGAATAAACCAGGCTGCTCAGGGTGATAAAACAGGTGAGGCAGAAAGAACAGAAAATTCAGGAGAAGCCATAAAGCAATTTTTTGGGCAAACTTCTATAAATGAACAAAGACCAAAATTAAAAATATGAATAAATGACAATATCTTGGATGGTTTAGTAGACACAGGTACAGACATGATAATAATTGTACCAGAATTTTGACATCCAACTTGGCCTCTTCAGGAGATTAACGTTCAACTGTTAGGAACTGGAACATTATCTCAAGTGAAACAGAGTGCAAGATGGCTTGAATGTATAGGTCCAGAAGGACAGAGGAAAATTAAAGCCATATGTGGCTAACATAGCTATGAATTTATGGGACTGTGATCTATTACAACAATTGAATACTCAGATTAACATTCCTCCAACCTCAGAAACAAATCATAAACTAACACATGTTTCTAAGAGGAATATTAGAAGGTATTAGTCTAATGAGTGGTCACCAGCCATCCAGATTGTACAAGAATAGAGCACAACAACTGATGATCTTTCAAAGACACCAACCTTTAAAATGGTTAACAGACAAGCCTGTATGGGTTCAGCAATGGCATTTAACAACAGAGAAACTCCAGGCTTTAGATGACCTGGTAGAAGAACTGTTAAATGCTCAGCATATTGAAGAATCAACCAGCCCTTGGAATTCTCCTGTATTTGTGGTAAATGGAGAATGGTAACAGACCTAAAAGCAATTAACAATGTAATTCAGCCAATGGGCTATCTGCAATCTGAAACTCCTTTGCCTACTCTGTTACCAAAAGGATGGCCTTTTATAGTTATTGGATTAAAAGACTGTTTCTTTTTAATACCCTTACAAGAAAATGACAGAGAAAGATTTGCCTTCACAGTGCCTACTTATAATAATTCTCAACCAGTAAAGAGATATCAATGGAGGGTTCCCCCACAGGGAATGTTGAATAGCCCAATCCTGTGCCAATATTTTGTAAAACAGCCATTGAAAATGATATGTAAAAAATTTCCTAAATCCATAATTTAACATTATATGGATGATATTTTACTAGATGACTCAAATGTAGCTACTTTGGAAAGAATGTTTGAAGAAGTAAAGAAAATTTTGCCTTGCTGGGGATTACAAATTACTCCTGAAAAGATACAAAGAGGAGATTCTATTAAATATTTAGGATATAAAATAGGTCTACAAAAAATTAGACCCTAAAAGGTGCAAATTAAGAGAGATTGATTACAGACTCTTAAAGAATTTCAAATATTATTTGGAGACATTTCTCATCTATGAACTATTGCTGGGGTTAAAAAATGATGAACTGAGTAATTTGTTCAAAACCTTAGAAGGTGACAAGGTCTTAAATTGTCCCCTGAAGCTGAGAAGAAATTGCTCTTGGTAGAAAAGAATGTACAGGAAGGAAACATGGATTGTGTGGATCCAAAGGTCAATTGCATTTTGGTTATTTTACCCTCTAGGCATTCTCCTACAGGAATTTTAATGCATAGGGAAGATATTATATTGGAATGGATATTTCTACCAAATAAACAGAGTAAAAAAATTAAAAACTTATGTGGGAAAAAAAGATCTCTGACTTGATTTTAAAAGGAAAATTGAGACTTCATCAATTAGCATAAATAGACACAGCAGAAAGTGTCATACCTTTAACTAAGAAGGACACTGAAAAATTATGGGCAGAAAGGAAACCTTGGCAATGAACTTGCAGTAATTTTTGGGGAGAGATTAACAGCAAATATCCCCAAAGCAATAGAATTGAACTAATAAAGAGTGCTGATTAGATTTGCCTTGCATTGTATGGGGAACACCCATATTTGGAGCTTGTACATTTTATACAGATGCAAACAAACAAGGTACTGATGAGATTGATAAATTATTGATAGAAAATGTGCTGGAGGCTTCCGAATTTCATAAAAAAAATCATGTCAATAGTAAAGATTTAAAAAAGGATTTTTCCATAACCTGGCAACAAGACAAGGAAATTGTAAGGAAATGTCCTACTTGTTCCTTTTACAATCAGACTCCATTACCAGCAGGATGTAACCTAAAGGGTACTCATAGGAATGAATGTATTTCACTTTGCAGAATTTGTAAAATTGAAATATGTACACCATGCCATTGATACTCATTCAGGTTTTTCAATGGGCAACTGCTTTGAGTTCTGAAAAAGCTGATTCTGTAATCACGTATTTGCTAGAAGTTATGGCCATCATGGGTATACCTGCACAAATTAAAACTAACAATGCTCCATCATATGTCTCTGTTAAAATGAAACAGTTTTTTGCTTATTACAATATAAAGCATATTACAGGTATACTGCATAATCCTACAGGCCAAGCAGTTATAGAAAGATCAAATAGAACTCTAAAAGATTATGCTAAATAAACAGCAGAATCCCAAAAAAAATAGATTACATAATGCTCTATTAACTTTGAATTTTCTCAGTGCTAATGAGAAAGGAACTATAGCTGCAAAGACACATTGGTAATAGAAAAAAACTACAGAATTAAATCAGCCTATATACTTTAAGGATGTGCTGACCTCAGAATGGAAACCAGGATATGTGGTAAATTGGGGACGGGGTTTTGCTTTTGTTTCTACAGGAGAAGATAAGCTGTGGATATCATGAACATTGATAAAGGTTCGATTTGAACAAGAGAGACCTCTTAATTAGAAGAGGTGATAGTTCATCAACCAGCATGACCATCCAATTTAAACTAATTTATACCAGTAACAAATGTTTTTCATTTAATCATATATAACTTGCCAAAAGTGAGCCTCCCCAAAGTTAGTCTTGGTGAAAGGTTTTTGGTTTTGTCTTTCAGGAGAATGAAGGCTAAGGAATCTGAAGAACACTGGGAAAATGAGACATCTGAAGAAAAAGGACAAATCATCTAGAAAAAAATGTCCCAAAGAAAAGAGTAAATTGGCCTATTGGTATATCATCTATAAAGTTTCATAAGTCTCTATAAATGTTTGCTTCTGCTCTTCTCTAAAGACATTTAACACAAATGGTCTTTTAGTAGTTCCAGTTCAATTAAAAATTAAAACTGCATTTGTAGTTGGAGAATGGCTCTCTCCTTCTTTAAACCAAAGCATGTTGTTAAAAGGAAAATGCAAAATCTCTGTATCATGCCAGAAGAAAGAGCCATCTTCTGATATGGGACAAAAGAGAATAAAAATTTAAGGGACTATTCTATTGCTACTAATCTCAATTCTTTGATTCTATTTTGATTCTATAAACTTTTCTTAAGGTATGGATTTTATATCAAAATTTATAAAATTATATATATATACTTTTGTTATGATATTAATGGTCATATAGAGTAATAACTAATGCTAGAAAAAAGGCTTCAGTTAGCTGCTTATACACTTTTTTTTGTTCTAGTCTCTATCTGTTTTCTGCAGGGAATCAAGACCAGGCCTAACATTGAATTTGAAGTCTCCAGAAAGATGATGGGACCCCACAACAATGATTCCACATTGACAATAATAATGTCACTAAGCTGACAAACATCACCCACAGATCAACTTTGGACTACAAACTGCTCAGAACAATTTCAAGATGGCTAGCTGAGATGATCCAGTTTCACAGACTACTCAAACAAGGACTTGAGATAAGCCCTGAACTTTGGCATTATGCAGAGCCTGGACAACAAATGATATAGCTACCTTTACTAGAACTTGACAATTAACCCAAAAGTTTTCTTTTCAGAATCCCCTAAAGATGCCTTCATCTACAACCAGCAGGAAGCCATTTTAAGAACACAATGCTCACATTCCCAAAGAGGTGGTTTGAGGTGGGTGGTTTTTGGTGTTTCTACTGGTTACAGGTCTGGGATAATTTTCATTGTTTAGGAGGGTTGGTTACAAGTTGTTGTTGTTAAGAGTTAGGAAAAGGGCTAAGCAAAGGAGATTAGATTTAAGGTTCTTGTTTCAAAAAAAGAAGATATATAGAAATGATAGAATGGAGGGGAGATTATTGAATCTACTCCAAAAAGAAAAGAGAGGCTATAAATATGATATAGATAAAAAGGTAGATTATTGAATCTATTTTTACAAGACAATTACTAGTTTTAAATACTTTACATTGGATTAGATTTTTATATATTGTATAAAAATTATATATATATATATATTAAGATTGATAGTGGTAGAAAATGTTGTATGTATTTTTTCTAATCTTGTTCAAGATATTGTACTTAGTTCATTTAACAATGTAATGCAATTAGATAATCCTTGAATATTATTATTACCAACTATTAGGATATATTAAATGAAAGTTAGTAATTAGACATTACAATCAAATTTGTAGTCATATTAGGTAAGTTTTCAAGGTCAAACAGATATTTTAGATAGGCAGGTCTTCTTCAAACCCTCCAGAGATCTACAGAATATGACATTTAAAATATTTTAATAACTTGGAATTTTTTTCTTTTTTTCATGTCTATGAGACATGTCAGCTCCTGGAAGCACCAATCTAATTCAGAGAAGATATGGGCATTGAAGAAACTGCATATCAAGTTAATTTTCATTGTGAAAGACGTTAGTCACTGAACAGCAAAGTGTCCTCAAATCAACTGCTGACAAAGAGGACAAAATGGACAGATAGGACACTAAACAAAGGACTACCACTCCTTGCCAAGACAAGTGAGGTTGTGGCTTTAACAACAGGCATCCTCTGAGGCTTGGACAATATGACACCATTGCTGAAGTGACCTTTGCAATCCGGAAAAGGTACAGTGCCCCTTTCTTCGAAAGCAGCTGAACAGGTAGTGGACTGAGAACTTCTGGTGTGCAGTGGAACAGTATCTGAAAGTTATTCTTGAAAGAGTAACTAGGCTGATGGAATCTAACCTCTCAATGGTAGACTGGCATTTAATAAAAGAGATGAAGCCACCCACAAGCCAAGAAGAATTGACAGCCAAATTCCAAAAACATCAGCAATTTCCAAAACTTAAAATCCTGAATCATGACAGAACACTGGTGGAATTTAGGTTAATCTGGTACATGGACTACTCTCACCAAATACAAGGTCAAACTGTAGGTCTTATATACATCCTACTTCACAAATGAATCTGTCAGATATGCTAAGCCTATAGGCTGAAGACGATGCCCCAATATTGTGGAGAAACCTCAGGTGACTCTCCAGGCAACTGGCTGTTTCTGTTAACTCACATTTTTTGGAAGCTGCTTGCTTGTATTTCATGTTTTACTAGGTAATATTATTTCCTTCTTGGGTTTCTGGAGGAGTTGAAGATTAGATAGTTAGAGTTAGTTGAAGATGAGATAGTTATAGTTATAGTTTTCCTTGTTAAGAATTTCAGAAAAGAAACTCACTAAAGAGGTGTAAGTGTATAAATTTGAAAGACATTATAAGATAGTTCTTTGTTAGTAATATAAGTTAGAATAGAAAGTGATTCAGGTACATTACATACCAAAATAGGACAGATAATGGAATATTTTCTCAGAGTTTGTCAAATGTGAATGGACTAGACATTTTTGAGGTATTTGTTGCTTGTATATATTGTATATAGTTATTATACTTATTGTATATAGTTTTTCTGATATTAGTTATAATTTTCTTTTTTCTTTTTATTAGAATAAAAAGGGGGAATGTGGTGATATTTTATATGTGCTGAAATGTGATATTTTAGTTGTATGTTAATAAATAAAGTTTGCCTGGACATCAGAGGTCATAGCGAGCCATAAAACAGAAGTCAGGTGGTGGTAGCACATGCCTTTAATCTAATCACATGGCAGGCACAGTCTCTGTGTGGTCAAGGACACAGCCAAGCATGGTGACACAAGCCTTTAATCCCAGTACCAATCATAGAGACCTGGAGGTCTGTATGGATAGACAGTGATGAAGAAGTGATGTGGCTGGGCTTAGAGCCAATGAGAAGGCAGAACATGATGGCAATAAATGCACAGTATAGACAGGAAGAAGCTCTCTGTGGAAGTTACTACATGGTGGTAAGCTAAGGCTAGTCATGGCTATTCGCTATTTCTCTGACCTCTTTGGCTATTATCCCTGTATCTGGCTCTGTGTTTCTTGTTTAATAAGACTGTCTAGAAATTCATCTACAAAAAATATAATAATTGTGTTCAGAAGTCTCTTCTAGATGTTTGCTAAAGTTTGTAAAATAGTCCTATAGACTTTCCTTTTGAATATAAGTTTGTAAAAAGTATAAATAAGTATGGGGATATTCATGTTGTAAATATGTATAGTGATGTTAAGTGATCTTTTCTAGATGTGTGCTAAAGTTTGTAAAATAGTTCTATAGAGTTTCCTTTTGAATTAAGCATGTAAAATGTAAATACTGAGTATAAATAGCATAAATATTAAATGTAAAAAGTGTAAATGTTGAACGTAAGTTTGTAAAAAGTGTATAGTGATGATCACACTATAATTGTTTTATTATTCTTTTACCTTTAGATATAGTTGAACACTTTTTATGATAGCTCAAAATGTAATTTTATGGTTTCAGTCATCCCTGGAAAACTGAAGTGAACATGTCATAATTAGGGGAGCTTTTATGTCTTCTTCCTTCTGTTTCTGCTCAGAAAGAGGTAGGAGCCCCACAAAGGGGTAGGCCTCCCAAAATCGAGTTAGTTTGTTTAGAAATTCTGCTGTGGTAGCAACACATGTATATATGAGGTACTTAAACAGCTAAAAGTGTCTTTATAATTAGCATGTGTTTTTGTTTGAGTAGTTACTTTGAAGTGTTTTGAAATGACTGCTTTATCCTGAGAATCAAAATAGTCTCTTGAAAATTTATTGAACATCTGTTAGGAGAGAGTTTTGATTTAGAAAAGGCTTGGTGCAGCTAAGACTGCTGTAATTACCTTAGACACATTCCAAAAGAGATATTCTATCTTTAATATCCTCTACTCCTTTGCTGGGAAATGTGGCAGCTATGGAGATTGATATGGATATTTGAAAGCTGTTACTAGGAACCTAGGTCAGAACTGAGTTAAGCTCTGTTTCCCCTCTTGCCAGAGGCTGGTAGCCAAAGACAGATAACTTTCTTCTTGATAGCTTTCTGAATGTATGTAGGTAAAATTAATCAAGAAGAATGACCTAAGTCAGATACAGTCTATCTGAGGGGACTGGGGGGCCCTTTATTATATCAAGAATGGGGATTTGTGGGGGCCCACAAAGGCTTCCTAGTGAGACCTGAGCTTGCTTTACCCAGGAGGGCTGCATTAGAGGATTGCTTGACTATATGTGTGGTTACTAGGTGACTGGAAGGTTCTGTACTTGGCTGTGCTATGGGGAGGTCTTTTGCTCCACCCCTTGGCATTCCTATAAAAAGCCCTTCAGGAGAGACAGAAGGGGCATGTGGATGATGATCCAGACATCCAGATTATCCTGTGTTTCTATATGTTTCTCTCCCCTCCATCCTTTTTTTCCCAAGGCAGGGTTTCTATGTGTAGTTTTGGTGCCTGTCCTGGATCTAGCTCTGTAGACCAGTCTGGCCTCAAACTCACAGACATCTGCCTCCCAAGTACTGGGATTAAAGGTGTGCACCACCACCACTTGGCCCCTCTATCCCTCTGTCTAACATCTCTTATACCTTACTTCTCAAGTGTACCCTGTCATAAAATGTGGGAGTTGATCTCCCAGCTGGGCTCTGACAATGGTGCAATGGAAGCAACTTACAAGTAATATTCAAGTTGAATGGATCACCTCAGGTAACAACCACTCATTTCAATATTAAAAACTCATATGGATCTATGTCATTTGTAACACTGAGAATCTTGTTGCTCTCAGACATCATCAACCTGTCACATTCTGAGAAGCTTTGACCATTTATCTTCCACAGGTAGGTTGTATTATGACTCTCAGGTTTGTGCTTTAAGGCTACCATCATCACTCTCTGTGGCTTTGGATCTGTTGCTTGTGATGTTGGCCTTGGGGAGCAGTGCTGTGCAGACAATAGACAAAAGATGCCTCCTGTGGAACCTCTGATCATTGCAAAGTCCTCTTTCAACCAGTGTTGATCTCTCTAACACCCACCCCCAATCCATGTTCTTAGAGATCTAGGTAGAAAATGACTCACAGGCAAATGCAGGAGGACCTGAGTGCTCAGAGATGGTGTGCCTCCAGTGCTGTGTGGGAGAAACAGTCTTTGTCCCATGTGAGTTGAGCTGCAGAGATTGATGGTACAGTTCTAGGACCGGGATTCAGATCCACATTGTCTTCTATTGGTCCTCAATGTCCCAGTGCCTGCCTAAACACTATGGCATGCCATGTCCTTCCAGCTGCACTAACCTCCACTGCTAAGCCTGGACCAGTGCCAACCAAGGCTTTGCTGTTCAAGGCTATGCTCTAGATAAGACAGAATATGACACCCCATTGAGTTTTCCTGAGAAGCACACAACATTCAAGCTCAGGATTTGATGTTTGTATAAAAATCTCAAACATGACACTGAGTGGGCCTGGCACCCAGATAACTACCAGGCTGGACCATAACATGTTCCAATCTTTCCAAGTATTTGAGGTGACTGACATGAATCACAGGGCCCCAAATGTAAAGGATGAATTTCAGAATGATCTAGGAGAGTGAAGTTTATGGTTCAGGAAACCATGGAGTTGGCCCAGTCTAGATGTCTTGAGAGGCATGTGTCATAGGTTTTTCTGGTTAGAGTTCATGGCTCCTGAGGCACTGTGTATATTTCAATTACTGAGCCACTGAATCACTCCATCAGGCAATGAAGCATTCAGGTCACTTTGCATTTCTCTAAGTTCCCTTAGAATTCAATGAAGCATATAGTTTGACACCACAATTTGTCTTAGACATCAATATTGCCTACCCAGAATAACTTGCTAAATTTATTCTTTCCTGGCAAGTACAACTGTATTGATTCTGGCAATCACCACTATATTTTGTTTCTGTTAAGGGTATAATAAGTCTGATTGCTTTTAATAAAATTGGAGCAGTTTCAGTCTTGCTGTGGTCCTTCCAACCTGAGTCTGATTAATTCCTTGACCAGCCATAGCAGGTAATCTTAGCACAGTAGAAAGCATGAGCACTTGCAGAATTGGGAACAGACAGGCTTGAAACAGGATGAGTTATTTTGAAGGTAATTATTCCCCCATGATTTCATAGGGAGTGGCACTATTAGGAACTGTGGCCTTGTTGGAGTGTGGTTTTGTTGGAGGAAATATGTCACTGTGGAGGTGAGCTTTGAGATTTCTTTTTTTTAATTTATTTATTTATTATTTTTTTCCACAAAACAATTGCATTTTTAACACAGAACAATACATGAATCACCAGCATATATGCATACACAAAACTGCATCTTGAGTCAAGGTAGAAACAATAAATTTCTTTATTTAAACAGTTCCATTTTTAACCCAGTTCCAGCATACAGTTCCTAGGTCATTACTATAAACTCAAAATTTATTTTTTGTCCCATTGTCCCATTGCAATGAAATCTCTATTGTGCATTTCATTTCTTAAGTCTCAAAATTCAAATGATAAATTCTGGTACTAGCCTTCCAAATATGAGAAATCCATAACCAAAATCTTTTTGTAGTTTTCTCATTAAGTTCAAAAAGTTCAAAAAAGTAAATTCTGGTATCAGGCTTTCACTTCCAAATATGAAGAGACGTTTTACAACCAAAACTTTTTGCAGTTAATAATTTTAGTTCAAACAAGCGTCTCTGTAACTTTTGTTCTCACAGACAGAGACCTTTCTAAGTACAGTAGTATTCTAAACTGCACTATTTTTGACGTTAGCTCAGGTTTTTCTGTGTTGCATTGATTTTCCACAGATCTCAGCTGTGGGTGCCTTGTGCTGGTTCTGGCTTCTGGAGCTTTTGAAACCATTAAGACTGCCTATTTTGCAGTCTACTATGACACTAACCTTCTGTGTCTCGGGTTCTTTCACCTATACATTTAGCATAAACTCACACTCAACATTTACACATTTTTACAAACTCACATATAACATATTAACATCTACTTATTTATACTCTTTAAGGAAACTATAGAACTACTTTAGCAGATATATTTCTTATTACTTCTTATATACTTCTTATATTCATTCCATCTTCTTAATTCTTATTTAAACTTACATTTACAACTAGTATCTTTACTTCTTACAAGCTTATTACTATATGTTTTAGGACTACTTTAGATTCTTCTTGCAAGCTTATATTTTTAAAGGAACTCTATGGATCTATTTTACAAACTTATATAGGGCTACCATTAGCATATATTTAACTTAGCAAACACCTAAAGATTTCTTAACACAGATCTAACAAGACAGAATTTTTACAAACTCACATATCTTATTTTCATCTTTTTCTACTTCTTACTCTTAATTATTATCACTATCTCTATTAGAAAGATTCTCTTAACTAGACAGGAAGTACGTACATCATTTCTAAAGTTTAGAGCTTATAGTCAGCTTTGCTATATAATACTGAGATTTAGTGAGTGTTGTCGTTATAGAGTTGTAATACTTGTTGCTAGGGGACTGTAACATTCTCGGGATGAAGTCCCCAAATCAGAACTGCACCTGCCTCGTTAGCGTGCATTGAGGTGGGCAATTTCTGATAGCAACTTTCCTCGGGGCTTGTGTTTGTCTTAGCCAGTCAGTGAAAAACAAAAGCATTTACAACAGCCTTTCCATAGCTCTTTCAGAGAAATTTTCTCCCACTGATTTTATTCTCATTTTGCTTGTTCCTTTCTCCCCAGATGCAGAGCTTCAGATATCTCAGGCTGCTCTGTTCCTCTGCTAGCTGCCTTTGGAGGTAGGGGCTTTCTTTCCCCCCAAATCTGCCTCAAACTCTTAGCTTTCACAGGTCATGCATTTTCTGGGGAGGAATTTGTCCCTTCTATTTCTTCAGAGCCTTTTTCCCCAGACAGTTCCCAGTTTGGGCTCAATTTATCCTCTCTACCCCAGAAACAGTTTCCGACACTACAGTGGCGGCTTTCCCTGCTACTGAAGGTAGGAGCTTGTCCATTTGTTTTCGGGGTCTGTGTGGTTTGCGTATAGACTGAAAATCTAACAAGGGAGGTTTTTTGCCATTTCTAAACTCCCATTAGGACAAGTGTTTTGCCTAATCAGGCCTTCACCTGGCCCAGTCCCCCAGTGGGTTGCATTTGTCTGGGTCATCAAGGACAGAGCTTATGCCAGAGGCAATCACCCCTCAGGGCTACACTCCCTCATCTCACAGGAGTCAGTTGAAACAAAGCTTTTCTCAATGAGGTGCTTTCTCTGATGGAAAAGAAAGCTTTACTCCTGGATAGTTCTGTTCTGCCCCAGCTGGGCTCTTTCCCCAGACAGCGTTCTGACTCAACCGCACAACTGCTTCAGATACAGTTCAGCTTTACTGTTTTCTCAGAAAGGTCCTTACTCTGATAGGAAAGCTTTTTCTCAAATTTCTTTTTGCAGCTGTGGACCTATCAACCTGGGACTTGTAGGAAAGCAAGCAACTGTGCTGTTCCCACTGGCTTTACTTTGTTTGTTCATTAGCAATCTTCCCCTGGGTCCTGCGCCTTCCTGCCTCAGCTCTGTGCTCCAGGGAGTTTACAACTGCAGGAACCCTAGTATCCCTGAAACGTACTCCAACCCAGAGGCTGGCCAGTCGCCTCTGGGTTTTTGGTCAGAAAAGAGGATACAATGCTAACGCTTTGCATTGCTTCAGGGGATCTTTGCATTAGGACGATTAGGAGCACCTTTTCATTCTGAAATGCTCACTCAGACAAACTTTTCCCAAGACTTCCCAACTTTCAGAATTAAGACTTCATCTTGGTGGATTTTTCCTGTGATAAATATGTGATATCCATCCTGATCTCTTTCAATTGATTTTAGTTTGAAGTCTAATTTTATTAGATATTAGGATTGCTACACCAGCTTATTTCTTAGGTCCATTTGCTTTGAAAGCTTTTTCCCAGCCCTTTACTCTGAGGTAGTGTCTGTCTTTGAAGTTAAGGTGTGTTTCTTGTATGCAGCAGATGGATGGATCCTGTTTTCTTATCCATTCTGTTAGTCTGTGTCTTTTTATAGGTGAGTTGAGACCATTGATATTGATGAATATTAATGACCAGTGATTGTTATTTCCTGTTTTTTTTTTTTGTGGTCGTGTTATGTTGTCCTTCTTTGGTGTTTGTTGGTGTGGGTTTATCTATTTCCTGAGTTTTCATGGGTGTGTTTAGCTTCTTTGGGTTGGAATTTTCCTTCTAGTGCTTTCTGTAGGGCTGGGTTTGTGGATAGGTATTGATTAAATCTGGTTTTATCATGGAATATTTTGTTTACTCTGCCTATGGTGATTGAGAGTTTTGCTGGGTATAATAGTCTGGGTTGGCCTCCGTGGTCTCTTAGTGTCTGCATAATATTTGTCCAGGACCTTCTAGCTTTCATAGTCTCTATTGAGAAGTCTGGTGTTATTCTGATGGGTTTGCCTTTATATGTTACTTGGTCTTTCTCCTTTGCAGCTCTTAATATTTTTTCTTTGATCTGTATGTTTAATGTTTTGATTATTATGTGGCGAGAGGACTTTCTTTTTGGATCCAGCCTATTTGGTGTTCTGTAAGCTTCTTGTATCTTCATAGGTATTTCTTTCTTTAGGTTAGGAAAGTTTTCTTCCATGATTTTGTTGAATATATTTTCTGTGCCTTTGAGTTGGTATTCTTCTCCTTCTTCTATCCCTATTATTCTTAGGTTTGGTCTTTTCATGGTGTCCCAAATTTCCTGGACATTTTGGGTCATGACTTTGTTGGATTTAGTGTTTTCTTTGACTGACAAATCTATTTTCTCTATTGTGTCTTCAGTGTCAGAGATTCTCTGTTCCATCTCTTGTATTCGGTTGGTTATGCTTGTTTCTGTAGTTCCTGTTCGTTTAGTCAGGATTTCTATTTCCAGCATTCCCTCAGCTTGTGTTTTCTTTGTTGTCTCAATTTCTTTTTTCAGCTCTTGGAATGTTTCTTTCATCTGTTTAATTATTTTTTCTTGGCTTTCTTTGCTTTCTTCCAATTTTTTGTTTGTTTTTTCTTCCATTTCTTTAAGGGAATTTTTTATTTCCTCTTTAAGGAAGTTTTTCATTTCCTCTTTAATGGAGTTTTTCATTTCCTCTTTAAGGGAATTTTTTATTTCCTCTTTAATGGAGTTTTTCCATTTCCTCTTTAAGGGAATTTTTTATTTCATCTTTAATGGAGTTTTTCATTTCCTCTTTAAGGGAATTTTTTATTTCCTCTTTAATGGAGTTTTTCATTTCCTCTTTGAGGGAATTTTTTATTTCCTCTTTAAGGGTATTTTTTATTTCTTCTTTAAGGGCCTCTATCATCTTCTTAAAGTCATTTTTAGGATTTATTTCTTCTGTTTCTTCTGCCTTGGTATGTTCAGGACTTGCAATTGTAGAGTCAGTAGGTTCTGGTGTTGTCATATAGGTCTTTATGTTGTTGCCTGTATTTTTCCGCTGGCATCTACTCATCTCTTTCTCTGCTCAGTGCAGATGGTGTAAGACCCTAACCCTTCAGGCTTACACCTCCAAGCCTCAGAAATGAGAAACTTCAAGCACCAGGAAATGAGAAACTAAAGATCTGGTTCCCTGGGCAAGCTGACCACCCCTGTTCTCAGTCGGTGAGGTGTATACTTACGATTCTGGTGATCTGGTTCTGTGGTTGGGTGGTCTTGATAAGTTCTTTTGAGAGCTTCTTGAAATACAGGATCCAAAGTCACCTCTTACTCCGTGGCTTGCTGTGTAGCTGGGGAGATTTCTTATACTCAAGATATCACCCAGTGGGTCAGTCAACTTTCTGTTGCCTACAGGATTTAGCACTCTTTGCTCCAGAACCATGTCTGCCTGCATACATCATGCTCTTTGCCATGATAATGAACTGTATCTTTAAAATTGTAAGCAAGCCCCCTCAATTATGTATTTTCATATAAGAATTACCATGGTCATGGTGTCACTTCACAGCCATAAAAATCCCTAGCTAAGACACAAGTTGGTAGAAGGGACTGGGGTATTGATATAGTAGGCCTGACCATGTGTTTATTTGGAGAAATTTGGACTTAGGAACTTTGGGTTGTGAAAGCAGAAGAATGCTTTAAGCACTGCCTAATTGGCCATACTAGTAGAAGCATGGGAGACAAAGGTATTAAGAGTTATATGAATTGTTGGGGGTTCGTTCAAGAAATTTCAGAGAAGAATTTTGGTATCTTGCCTAGAGATTGTTCTTGTGATATTTTGGTGAAGAAAATGGCTGCTTTTTATACTTGTCCAAAGAGTGTGCCTGAGGCTAAAGTGAAGACTTTTAGATTAATTCCATTGGCAGAAGAAATCTCAAAGCAGCCTAGTATAGACACTGTTGAGTGGATATTAATGGTAACTCTAATGAAAATTTATAATGAATAGGAACAAGCAGAGCAGGGTAAACTATAAAATGAAAAATTTTAAGAGAAAAGGAACACGAAAAAGTAGAATGGAATTAAGTTATATGTTCAATGACATAAACAGATCAACAAATGAAATAAAAGAAGTGTTCACCTCAGGGAAAGATTGCACCCAGCGAAATTTCCAACTTGGTGAAAGAAACTAAAGAAAATCTTAGAGTTGGGTATGGTGTGACATACCTTTAATCCTGGCACAGCCCTGGGAATGCAGAGGCTGGCAGATCTCTGAATCTGAGGTCAGCTTAGTCTACAAAGCAAGTTTAAGGACAGCTAAGCTTAGGCAGTAAAGGAGAGAAAGTTGGTGAAAATGTAATTGAATGAGGGGGCCCATGTTCCAGGCGCAGCAAGCAGCAGAAATTAGCAGCTTTGACCACCTGGTCCTGGTTTTAGAGTTAAGGATAGAGGAAAAAGGTTATGGAATTTACCTCCATGCTAAGGAAAGCTACCAAGGCCAGGCATGTGTCAGAAGTGTCCCTGAATTGAGACCTAAAGAAGTCATTGTGTGAAGCTGTCAAATTAAAGCCTGAATTGTCTTGGAGACCCCAAGATGTTATTGATTCCACAGTTGTGGGATACCTGCTGAGGAGGGCTGCTAACAGGAAGTAGAAACAGCCCAAGAGAAAGAAGTGAGTTTCAGTCAGTAAAGCTGACAGGAGTTGGAGATTTGAAAAGTATTTCAACATTAGATATGAAGATGCACAGTTTTCAGTTTGCTCAGCTGGTTTTCCATCTTGCTTTGGTCCAGTATTTCCTCATTGTGCTCCCTTGCCTGCATTTTGGAATGTTATATCCTGTGCCACTATATGCTGCAAATACGTGATTTATTTTTATTTTTATTTCTGCAGGTGATTACAGTTAAAAGATTGCATGAATCTCAGAAGAGACTTTGGAATTTCAAATATTGTTGAGATTGTTATAGACTATGGGGACTTTTGAAGTTGGACTAAATGCATTTGGCATTATAATATAGTAACAACCTCATGGGAGCCCAGGAGTGGAATGTTGTAGTTTGAATGTAATTTGCTCCCATAATCTTATAGGGAGTGGCACTATTATGAGGTGTGGCCTTGTTGGAGTAGGTGTGGTTATGTTGGAGAAAGTGTGTAACTGTGGGTACAGGATTTGAGGTTTCTTATGTTCAAGATATCACCCAGTGAGTCAGTTGACTTCCTGTTGCCTGAAAGATGTAGCACTCTCAGTACCAAACAACATCTATCTGCATGCACTGTGCTCCCCACCATGCTGATAATGGACTGCATCTTTGAAACTGTAAGAAAACCCCCTAAATTAAATGTTTTCTTGTGAGTTGCCATGGTTATGGTGTCACTTCATAGCAATGAAGTAAGGATCATGCACAGATGTTTCCTGAAACAAAGGTAGATATTTTATTTCTTTTAATTTTTTGTATATGTATAGTTATTTTGACTGTACACACTTTTGTGAAACACAATCATGGCTGGTGTCAAGAGGCAAGAAGAGGACATTGGATTACCTAGAACCAGAGTTAAATGATGGTTATGAACTGCTATGTGTGTACTGGGAACTGAAGTTGAGTCCTCTACAAGAGTATCCAGTGCTATTTAGCACTCAGGTATCACTCCAGCCCTTGCTGGTACGTGTTTTCAGAGACAGATCCAACTGGTAGAAGGTAGAGATCAAGAACTTGCTAGAAGGGGCAGGTATGTTTGGCAGATCTTGGCTAGAGATATGAGACACTAAATTTCTATATATGAGGCCATTGTTACAGATGCCTAAGATCTATGGCCAAACCCTGGAAGGATTCTTTCTCTAAAGAGCACAATGAACTGTGATGAGAGGCAGATGCCAAACTTGTGTTAACTCAGTAGTACTCTGAGCAGAGAAAGCCTTGTTAAATGCAGGATTTATTGGAAGGGACAAAACAAAGTCATGTCCTTCACCTTCTAGGAAGAGTGACAATGGCACACCAGAAAACACATGATTTCCTGTCTAGTATGTGGGCTGCAGAGTGCTGGAACTCTGCAGAAATACTCCAGAGGCAGGTGCTTTAGTTCTAGATTCAAATCTAAATGTCTGTTTTTACACTGTCTGCACCAGATGTTCCCTCAAGCTACCAATGAGTAAGATTAACATCTCTAAAATACAGCTCCTTCCTGCTCTACAGACACCCAAGAAGACATCCAGGGTGGAGACACTGGATAAGTGGTGGCAGATAGATAACTTGTTCTTCACATCTGCCTGTGTGAGCCTGACATGGTCATTGTATTTTTTGTGTCTGTTTCCCAGATATAGAAATCATGGTTAATAATGTTGCAATGTCTATAATGTAGTCTTAAATATGAACAGGGATCTGACACTAGGACAGGGTGCTGTCTACATCAGTTGTGTCTGTTACTATTTGACTGAAGGAGAAAATTCTCTAGACTTAGTCCCTGAGGACACTGGGGTGTCAGGAAGACCTATGTTTTCTGTTTCTCACCTTGGGGACTCTGACTGTCCTGTGAAGTCTCTTAAGCCCATCAGAAGAGTTGGCTAAGGGCTTGGACCTATGAAGCTATGTTCTCCATGCTGAGACTTAGCATGTGTTGCCCAGGTGACCAAGCCTAACTGTGACTCTCATAGCAGTGCCCTCACTAGTACCATGAGCTAGATTGTAGATGTAACAGTCTTATTAAATAAGAAACACTGAGCCAAATGCAGAGTTAAAAGCCCAAGATGTCAGAGCATTAACTAAGAGCTGAGACTAAAACCACCTTCTTACCCCTCACTGCCGCTGCCGTCCTTCCCCTGAGAAAGAGACCTACTTCCTGTGTGTCTATCTTTTATTGACTTTCTGTTCTGCCTTCTTATTGGTTGTAAACCCAACCACATGACCTCCTTGTCACTGCCTGTCTATACAGACCTCCAGGTCTCTGTGGTTGGTATTGAGATTAAAGGTGTGTGTCTCCAAGCTGGCTATGTCCTTGAACACACAGACTCTGCCTGCCATGTGATTGGATTAAAGGTGTACGCCACCACTGCCCAGCTTCTGCTATGGCTTGCTATTAGCTCTGACCCCCAGGCAACTTTATTTATTAACATACAAATAAAATCACATTTCGGCACAAATAAAATATTACCATACTAGGTGATTCAGACAGCTAATAAATTATTCTTTTCTGTTAGTGTTAACAGGTTAAATTCCAACCCTCCACATTTCCCCAGAGTCACCTGAAGTCAGGAGTCTGTGACAATGACCTGGAGCTTGGAATTCCTGGTGGTTTCCCCAATAATATTTCATATTTTGCTCAGCCAGAATCTGCCTGAGTTCCAAAGAACTTTCTCAGGGCTACATTTATGGTAAGGTCCACATCATATGGACTTATTCTGGTTCTTTGTCCACCACACATCCTTCTCCCAGCAGGGTGAATTCAGATAAAAGATCCTGATATTGTAGTTTGTCTACACTGGGTGTGTCCTGCACTAAATGCTCAAACTCAATGTGGGCACAAAATGCTGACAGGACGTAGTCAGATTTCAGACCTGATGCTTGTGGTTTTGCAAAGTAGAAACATCCCACCTAGCACCCATAAATCACAAAGAGCCACAGACTGTTTACATGATAATACACATGTGTTTCTTCACTTTTAACATAATTTCAAACATAATGTTTAAAAAATCTTGTGTTCATCTGGATTGAGTTCTGAAACAACAGAGAGGCAGTCTAGGACAGTCAGAGTTCCAAAGTGAGACCTTGTCTCGAAAAACAAATAAATAAATTAATTAAACTAAAAAAAAAAATCTGTCCCTAAAATTGTGGCATCTAAAATATTTATAGAAAATCCTTGTCACATCTGATTTGAATGTTTGTATTTTCTTTGACTTTGCCTTTGGTGCTGGCTTGTACTGTCTCTTCATTATGTTTGTTGTTGATTGAATCAAAAGAACTCCTCAGTGACTAGTTGTTCAGAGCCATTATATGAACTGTTTGGTTAAATTTGGCTGGGTGTAGCATAGCAGTTATTGGACCTCAAGAGATTAAAGCACTTCTTACAAATATCTTCCAAAACTAACAAGTGCTAGAATCCTAGTCAAGTGCACATGTACATTGTCACAGAGCAAAATAAACTATAATTGCTGTCATGTTTTATATAATCACTTCTGCAAGAGCCCATTTTTGGATACTAATATTTGACATGGCTAATCTTAATTAATTTTTAGAATTGTTTATTAATAATGCAAATAGATAATTTTAATTTTACATAAGCAACATTTCACTATTAATGGCTTGAAATGGGTGGTAAGCAAACCGATTTGAAATAAAATATGAACATGTGCCATTGTATTATAACATCATACACTTTCTTGACAGATAAAATTTTAAATAATGTTTTTTGTAGTGTGTGTTGTATATGTTTATAGTATATGTAGTAAATGGAAGCATGGCAAAAAAAATTCAAAATGATGGTTCCTTATGACTAAAAAGGAAATAGTAAATGTATCTTAGCTTTTTATAATGGAGAGAGAGAGAGAGAGAGAGAGAGAGAGAGAGAGAGAGAGAGAGAGAAATGTGAAAATAAGTATATTTTTATCCATGCATACCAAGGTACATTTAGTTTCAAATGTTTTTAAATTAAAAGACAATACCTTTCTTGTTGCCAAAAACATTTTGCTTTAATAAAGATATAACCTGCCTAAAAGGAGAACTCCCCACAAAGTTAAGACTGTGACAGGGTTTTGTTTTTATCTTTCCAAGAGAATAAAAGCATACAACTAAAAAATCTAAAGACCACTGGACAAATGAGACCTTGGAAGAAGAAGAACTACTCATCAAGAGAAAATGTCCAAAGAAAAAGGAAATTGGTCTAAAGGTATAGCACATTTTTAACAGGGTAGAATTTCATAAATCTTCTCCAAAACTTGTTTTTGCTGCTCTGTATAAAAATAAAAGGAATGTGGTCTTTTGTGGTCCTAATTTAATTAAAAATTCAGCTGGCTTTGGAGTGGAGTTTGGTTCTCTCTCCTTCTCTAAACTCAATTATGCTTGTTAAAGAAAAATCTAAAACCACTATCTCATGTCAGAAGAGCCATCTGGTATGGGACAGAAGACAACCAAAATTAAGGGACTATTTTATTGCCACTAATATCATAATCTTTTGTTGTTTGGGTTTTTTGACTCCTTAATATTTTTCTTAAGAAATAAATATTATCTCAAAATATATAAGGTTATTATATCTATCTATCTCTATCTATCTATCTATCTATCTATCTATCTAGATATATATACACACAACTTTCTCTCAGGATATTAGTAGTCATACAGAGTACTAACTAATTCTAGTGATAATCAGCTTTATCTAGCTTCCTGTACCTGTTTTTGGGTTTGAGTCTGAATCAGGTATTTAGCAACCAAGTTTGTTTACCCCAGATGTACTTAATAGATTGCATCCCTCTAATCATTTGGAGATCTGCTATATATGACATGTAAATCGTTTTAAGTTTTCTGCAGTTAACACTGACCATTCCTGGCAGTGACCTCCCAGGTCTCTAAGAAGATGATGGTGCCCTACAATGATGAATCCATCTGGATTGCGGTAATGCCATTAAGCTGATAAACACCACCCAGATGTCAACTTTGGACTACAAACTGCTCATGGAAACTTCAAAGTCTTTAGCTAAGGTGGTTCAGAAAGAATCAGATAAGCCCTGTATGTTCCCATCACACAGATACTGCACAACAAATTATACAGCTAGACTTTCCAAGACTTGACCTTTATCCCAATTTTCTCAGGGTCCACTCAACCCTAGACAATAGGAAGTGATTTTAAGAGTACAATGCCCACATTATCAGGATTTGGGGTGTGAGTTTTGGTCATTTGATGGGTTATGAACGTTTGTCATTGTTTAGGGGGGTTAGTCACAAGGTTTTATTGGTCATGATCAGGGAAGAAACTAAGTGACAGAGGTTAGATTCAGGGATTTCTTTCTGAAAAAAAAAAGGAAGGGGGATAAAGGAATGACAGGATAAAATGGTAGATTATTGAATCTACTTTTAGACTAAAAAGCAACTACTGATCTTAAATACTTTACATTGGTATGAACTTTTGTATATTGATACAAATTTAAGGATATTTTTGTTGCAACATACTGTGTATGTGATTCTACTCTTGTTGAAGGCATTGCATCTATGCAGCTCATTTAAAAAATGTAAAGTTCTAGTTCTTAAAAGCTATTATCATGAACTATTTAGGGTACTTAAGAAATGCAGGTTAGCTCATCTACCAATCACAGCCCCAGCAGCTGGTCATCAGGTAAAACTCGTACAGACAGGCTGCTCCACCATCCCACCAACCCATCAGATCCTATAACCTACAAGTCCCACCCTGCCCCCCAAACATATAGAACCCACCATCCTTCCCCTGGTCAAATATCCCCCCACTGCATGATAGGGCCCCAGAGGCACAGGCTCCACCTGTGCCAATTGCAGGAAGAGGTGAGTGGCTGGTCTCCTTCCTGGACCTAACTACTCTCTAGATTGTAGGCTCCAAGGCACATCATATGCACTCCCCATTGCAGTCTAAGCAGCTAGTCAACACATAAGACTCCTGCAGCCAGGCTACTCCACCACCCTTTCCTCCCATTAGACCCTATAACCTAAAAGTCCCACTCCACCCCCAAACACACATCCTCCCCCCAGGCAACCATTCCCCATGCATCAAAGGCTCCAAGAGGCACAGGTTCCAACTGCACCAATTGGAGGAAGAGGTGAGAAGCTGGTGTCCAAGCTGTAAAGCCCCGCTCTAGGCCCTAGGCCCTGGGGCACATATATGCCTCTCTTGTACCCATTACAGCCCCAGCATCCCATCTGCAGGTAAGACTCCTGTGGCCAGGGCACTCTACCACCCATGTCACCCATTTGACCCTGTAACCTACAAGTTCCACTCTGCCCCCCCCCCCCCCCGCGCCAAAAAAAAAAATCAAGGAATCCATCATCCTGCCCCAGGCCAATCAGCTGCACAACATCAGTAAAACCCAGAGGCACAGACACTATCTGCACCAATTGGACAAAGAATCAACACCTGTACCTATAGATACCCCAATCCATGCTGATAGATGGTGGTGCAAGAATAGATTCAACAATATAAAGAGCAATATGGCACCACCAGAACATAATGGTTCTATAAAAGCAAGACCTTAACATCCCAATGCAGATGAAGCTGAAGAAAATGAACTTAAAAATAACTTTAGGAAGATGATAGAGGCCCTTCAAGAGGAAATGGAAAATTCACTTAAAGAAATGGAATAAAACACAAACAAAAAATTGGAAGAAATCAGTAAATACCTTAAAGAAAGCCAAGAATGGCAAGAAAAAAGAATCAAATGAGTGAAGGAAACAGTTCAAGATTTGAAAATTGAAAAAGAGGCAATAAAGATAACAAAAACCAATGGAATTCTGGAAATAAAATATCTGGGTAATTGAACAAGAACAATAGATGCAAGTATAACCAACAGAATACAAGAAATAGAAGAGAAAATCTTAGGCATTGAAGATATGATCAAGGAAATAAATTCATTGGTCAAAGAAAATGTTAAATTGAACAAAGTCATAACTCAAAATGTCCAGAAAATCTGGGACATCATGAAAAAAACAAACCTAAGAATAATAGGGATAGAAGAAGGAGGAGAATACTAACCTCAAAAGCACAGAGAAAACATTCAACAAAATCATGTGAGGAAACTTTTCTAACCTAGAGAAGGGCATTCCTATGATGATACAAGAAGTTTGCAGAACACTAAATAGACTAGACCAAAAAGAAAGTCCCCTCACCACATAATCAAATCACTAAACATACAGAATAAAGAAAGAATATTAAGTGCTGCAAAGTAAAAAGGCCAAGTAACATATAAAGACAGACCTATCAGAACTACACCCAACTTCTCAATGGAGACTCTGACAGAAGGTCCTAGACAGATGTTTTGCAGACACAAAGAAAGCACAGATGCCAGTCCAGACAGCTAGACCCAGCAAAATTTTCAATCACCATAGATGGAGAAAACAAGATATTCCATAACAAAACCAGATTATACACACCTATCCACAAATACAGCCCTACAGAAAGGACTTCAAAGACAGACTTTACCTTAGAGTAAAGGGTTGGGAAAACATTTTCCAATCAAATGGACCTAAGAAACCAGCTTGTGTAGCTATCCTAATTTCTAACAAAATAGACTTAAACAAACTAAAATTAATCAAAAGAGATGGGGAAGGACATTTCATATTCATCACAGGAAAAGTCCATGAATATGAAATCTCAATTCTGAACATTTATGACACAAGTACATTGGCACACACATTTGTAACAGAAACATTTCTAAATCTTAAATACATATGAAACCCCATACACTAGTAGTGGGAGACTTCAACACCCCACTCTCACCAATGGACAGGTCTGCTAGACAGACACTTAACAGAGACATAAGGGAACTAACAGATGTTATGATGCAAAAGGATTTAATATACATCTATAGGACATTTCACCAAAACACAAAAGAATATACTTTCTTCTCAGAACCACATAGAACCTTCTCTAAAATTGACCACATAATCTCTAACAAAGCAAATCTCAACAGATACAAAAAAAATTGGAATAAACCCCTGTATCTTTTCAGATCACCATGGCTTAAAGTTAGAATTCAATAACAATACAAATTTCAGAAAGCCTATGAACCCATGGAAGCTAAACAATGCTTAACTGAGTTACCACTAGGTCAATGAAGAAATAAAGAAAAACTTAAAGACTTCCTAGGTTTCAATGAAAATGAATGCACAACATACCCAAACTATGAAAGCAGTGCTAAGAGGAATGTTCACAGCATTAAGTGCTCACATAAAGATTAGATGTTATCTCAAGATGGAGAAGAAAGGAATATAGAGCAATGATTTCCTAAGTACAGAATCTCTGTTTTGTGTGATGGAAAAGCCCCATAAATGGACAGTAGAATCAGGACATAATATCATGAATGTAACAAATCAATACAATTAATGTAATTAATGAATATCATATAGTTATTGAATGAATACTCTGAATGTAATCAATGAATATCACAAATGTAATTAATATCACGAGCGTAATTAATGAATATCATGAGTGTAATTAAAAAAGGTAATAATTCAAAAAAAAAGAATCTGGATAAATCTCACACTAGCAACTTAAAAGCACATCTGAAAACTCTAAAACAAAAAGAAGCAAACTAACCCAGGAGAAGTAGACAATAGAAAATTATCAAACTAAGGGCTGAAATCGATAAAATAAAAACAAAGAACAATATAAAGAATCATTGAAACAAAGAGTTGGGTCCTTGAGAAAATCAACAAGATAGACAAACCCTTATCCAAACTAACCAAAAGGCAGAGAGAAAATATTCAAATTAACAAAATCAGAAATGAAAGGTGGACCATAGCAATAGACACTGAGGAAATCCAGAGAATTATTAGGTCATACTTTGAAACCTGTACTCCACAATTTGGAAAATCTAAAAGAAATGGAAAATTTTCTAGATCAGTACCACATACCAAAATTAAAATAAGACAAGATAAACTATTTAAATGGACCTATAACCCCTAAGGATATAGAAACAGCTATTAAAATCTTCCAAACAAAAAAAAAAGGCCAGGGGCAGATGATTTCAGTGCAGAATTCTAACAGAATTTCAAAAAAGAGTTAAAACTAATACTTCTCAAATTGTTCCACTCAATAGAAACAGAAAGAACACTACCAAACACTTTTTTATGATGCTACAGTTACCCAGATACTCAAACCACACAAAGATGCAACAAAGAAGGAGAATTACAGACCAATTTCCTTCATGAACATTGATGAAAAATACTCAATAAAATACTGGCAAACTGAATCCAAGAACACATCAAAAAATTACCCACCATGCTCAAGTAGGCTTCATCCCATAGATGCAGGGATGGTTCAACATACAAAAATGTATCAATGTAATCCACTATACAAAGAAATTGAGGGCTGGAGAGATGGCTCAGAGGTTAAGAGCACTGACTGCTCTTCCAGAGGCCCTGAGTTCAATTCCCAGCAACCACATGGTGGCTCACAACCATCTGTAATGGGATCTGGTGCCCTCTTCTGGCCTGCATACATATATGTAGACAGAATACTGTATACATAATAAATAAATACATCTTTTAAAAAATAAAGAAAAGAAATTGAAAGAAAAAAGAACACATGATCATCTCATTAGATGCTGAAAAAGCTTTCATCAAAATCCAACACCGCTTTATGATAATGGTGTTGGACAGATCAGGGATAAAAGGAATATACCTAAACTAATAAAGGCTATATACTGCAAGCCAACAACTGAACATCAAATTAAATGGAGCAAAACTTGACGTGATTCTACTAAAATCAGGAACAAGACAAATCTGTTTATTCTCTTCCTATCTATTCAATATAATACTTTAAGTTCTAGCTATAGCAATAAGACAACAAAAGGAGATCAAGGGATACAAATTGGAAAAAGTCAATTTTTTTTTATATTTGCAGATGACATGATAGTATACATAAGTGACCCTAAAAATTTAACCACAGAACTCCTACAGCTGATGAACACGTTCAGTAATGGGGCAGCATACAAGATTAACTAAAAAAGTAGATAGCCCTCCTATATAAAATTGATAAATGGGCTGAGAAATAAATCAGAGAAACATCACCCACCCTTTACAATAGCCACAAATAACAAAATATCTTGGGTGTAACTCTAACCAAACAAGTGAAAGACCTGTGTAACAAGAACTTTAAATCTTTGAAGAAAGAAATTGAAGAAGATATCAGAAAATGGAAAGATCTCCCATGCTCATGGATAGGTAGGATCAACATAGTAAAAATGACAATCTTGCCAATGGCAATCTACAGATTCAATGCAATCCCCATCAAAATCCCAACACAATTCTTCACAAACCTTGGAAAAACAATACTCAACTTCATATGGAAAACCAAAAAACTTAGGATAGCTAAAACAATCCTTTACAATAAAGCAACTTCTGGAGGCATCACCATCCCTGATTTCAACCTCTACTATAATGCTATAGTAATAAAAACAGCTTGGATTCCTTCATCCCAGATGACCCTAGATTGTGTCAACTAGAAAAAAAATATATCCTGGACACCATGATTGTGAGAATTCTTGCCTAAGTTTCTACCCTGACTGTCCTGTGTGTCCTGTAGATTTTAGACTCAACAGTGACTGCAAGATCAACTGTTGTCTGAATTTCCAGTCTGCCAGCTTGCTCTACAGAGCTGGACTTGCTAGTTCTGATAAATACATGGGATAATTCATTAACACCCCTTCTTTTCTCTCTCCCTCCCTCCCTCTCTTTCTTCCCATACACTCTCCATTCACCTGCTCACACAGAAATACATACGTATATATATACATATATACATATATATACGTATATACATATATATAGTGTGTAATTATATACATATATTTCTACCTTTCTGGAGAAACCTAACATAGACAAATGTATACAACATCTGCATTCACATAGTATTCAGATAGTAACTGGCTAGATAGTAGTAAGATATACTTCATACAGAGGTAAGTAGGGTAAGGCTAGGAGAAGAGCAATGGAGCCATCAAGAAGGAGCAGCAGCTTGTTCAAGGACAAGGAGCCTTTGCTTGTTCTGTAGAGTGGAATATTGATCCTATGCTAATATCTGGGAGGTTGTGTTGGAGAGCAGTAGGTACAAGATTAGATAGATTGATGGGACACCAGTACCAATGCATAGAAGTCCATATATATATGTGTGTGTGTGTATGTGTGTGTGTGTGTGTGTGTGTGTGTGTGTGTGTGTGTGTATGTATGTATATGTATGTATGTATATATGAGGCATCTTTTCAGTATCACTCTGAGAACAGAAACAGATTGTCCATTGCTATTTTGGGGCATGTCCATATTCCCTGCTCTTCTTTCTAATTTCTAGGAACATTTTCTCTTGCTAAGTTCAATGTCTACTAAAAAATCTAATAGAGTTTCATAAAGGACTGGAGAGATAATGCCTTCCATTAAACTGGCCTGTAGGCAAGCCTGGAGTGCAGTTTCTTGATTAATAATTAATTAATCACCCACTGTGAGTGGTGGTACTCCTAGGAAGATGGTCCTGAGTGGTATAAGAAAGCAGACGGAGCAAATCATGAGAAGCAACCCAATAACCACATTCCTCCATTGCCTCTGTTTCAGTTCCTGTCTCAAGATTCCTGCCTTAAGTTCCTAATGGTGGACTGTAACTGTAAACCAAATAAACCTTCCCAAGTTGACTAAGGAAAAAATATTTTTAAAAAAATAGCTTAGAGTATTGGCATAAAAGCAGACAGGTGGCTCAATGAAATCAAATTGAAGATCTTCCCATTAATCTGCACACCTATGAACACTTGATTTTTGACAAGCCAAAATTGTACAATGAAAAAAAGAAAGTATCTTCCACAAATGGTGCTGGCATAACTGGATGTCAACATGTAGAAGATTGCAAATAGATTCTTATCTGTCACCATGCACAAAACTCAAGTCCAAGTGGATTAAAGACCTCAACTAGTTACACTGAAGCTGATATAATAGAAATTGGGAAGTAGCCTTGAACACATTGTCACAGAAGACCACTTCCTAAATATACAACCAGTAGCACAGACACTGACAATGACAATTAATAAATGGAACCTCCTGAAACTGAGAAGCTTCTGTAAGGCAAATGACACAGCAAATAAGACAAAATGGCCACCTACTGAATGGAAAAAGATCTTAATCAACCCCACATCTGACAAATGGCTTATCTCCAAAGTACAAAAAAAAAAAAAAACTCAAGAAACTAGACATCAAAATATCAAATAATCCAATTAAAAATGGGGTAGAGTTAGAAACAGAATTGTCAACAGAAGAATCTCAAATAGGCAAAAGATATTTAAGGAAGTGCTCAACATCTTAGCCACCAGGGAAATGCAAATCAAAACAACTCTGAGATATCATCTTATACTTGTCAGAATGGCTAAGATCAAAAACACTGATGACAGTTTTCTTTCGTTTGAGAGGATTTGGAATGAGGGGAACACTCCTCCATTGCTGGTGGGAGTGCAAACTTGTACAGCCACTTTGAAAATCAGTATGGCAGTTTCTCAAAAAATTGGGAGTCACTCTACCTCAAGACAAAGCAATACCATTCTTGCATGTATACCCAAAGAGTGCTCAATCATAAAAAAGGAAACCTGCTCAACTATGTTGATAGCAGCATTATTTGTAAGAGCCAGAACCTGTAAGCAACCTAGATGCTCCTCAACTGAAGAATGTAAAGAAAATGTGGTACATTTACACAATGGAGTACTACTCAGCTGTAAAAAACAATAACATCATGAAATCTGCAGGCAAACTGATGAAACTAGAAAAATCATCCTGAGTGAGATGAATCAGACACAGAAAGACCAACATGGCATGTACTGACTCATAAGTAGATATTAGATGTAAAGCAAAAGATAACAAGGCTATAATTCATAATCCCAGAGGAACTAGGTAACAAGGAGGACCCTAAGAAGGACAAGCTGAATCGCCCTGAGAGGGTGAATAAATAAGATCTCCTGGGTAAAGTGAGAGGTGGGTAGAGGTGAGGAGATGTGAGATGAGAACATGAGAGACCAGGATGGTTGAGTAGGGGGAGGGACAGAGAGGGAAGCTATGAAAGAGAAATCTTGATAGAGGGAGCCATTATGGATTTAGGGAGAAAACGGCTGCTAGGGAAATTTCCAGGAATCCACAAGGATGACTTCAGCTCAGACTCCTAGCAGTAGTGGAGATGGTGCCTGAACTGGCCTTCTCCTATAATCAGAATTCTGATTACCCTAATTGTCATCCTAGAGCCTTCATCCAGTGACCAATGGAAGCAGATGTAGAGATCCACAGCTAGGTACTGAGCTAAGATTCTATAGTCCAGTTGAGGAGAGCCAGGAGGGATTGTATGAGCAGTGGTGGTCAAGATCATGATGGGGGAACCCACAGAGACAGCTGACTCAAGCTAGTAGGAGAGCACTGACTCTGGACTGACAGCTGGGGAACCTGCATGCGACCAAACTAGGCCCTCTGAATATGGGTGATGTTTGTATGGCTTGGTCTGTTTGTGGGGTTCCTTGCAGTGGGATCAAGATTAATCCCTGGTGTATGAACTGTTTTTTTGAAGCCCATTCCTTAAGGTGGGTTACTTTGCTCAGCCATGATACGGGAGGAAAAGGCTTGATCCAGCCTCAACTTTATGTGCCAGACTTAGTTAACTCCCCATGAGAGGCCTTATTATTTCTGAGGAGTGGGTGGTGTTTGTGGTGGGGGGAGATGTGGGAAGCAGAATGAGAGGAGAAAAGAGTTGCAATGGTTGGTATGGAAAATGAAAAAAATTAAAATTAAAAAAAAAAGAAACCCAAAACCAGGGATGAGAAACCTCCTTTCAAATTATTGGTCAGGCTAGTCCATGTGATTGTCCAAATAACATTTGCTATTGCTATTGCCCTTGGTTACATCCTAGAATTTGAGGATAAGTCCTTATTACTGAAGTCACACTGAATTAATAGTACACAAGGCTTTGAAGAATTTAACTGGATCTGACCCAGATATCTTCTCCCTGAAAAACAGACCATATAGTAGTTGAAGTTTCCTGAAAGCTGGCAACAGAGGGAAATAGTCAGTAGTCCTACTCAGTTAAGATATCAACAAGCCTCAGAAATAAACAGCATGTGAATATATCCCTAAAGTTCAAGAGTGGCACATGTATCTTTGAGGTAACTGACAACTGTCTAATTAGACTTAAGACATGATTGATAGTTGGGAAATCATTTCTGGCATTGTAATCTTAGACAACTACAATTGGCTAGTAAGGTCATGGATCCTAGAGGAGGACATTCTGTGGCCACTTACCTAAACCAGTATAATTTGTAGTAATTTATGTGCACATCATTATAGCTACAGCTAAGTATAGCTCCCATGGTCATCAATGAAGCCTCTATTTGCACAGATGGAGAGCAGCAAAGAATTCCAAAATTTGTCCAAATGTGTAGAACAACAGACATCACAGGATGTTCAGCCCCAGTGATTTATCTGTATCATAATCCCCTTGTTTGGAGCTCAAGATTATCTCAAAAGTTGAAGTGGAAAGATTAGATGAATCAGAGGACCAGGATGTCTACTGTGAGATTGTGTCTTCTATATATGACAAGGAAGCTGTACCCAAGAACTCTCAACTATATGTCTGCCTAAACAAGAACTAAACAATGACAGCACCAACTTACATGTTAGCATGGAATCTCCCAGGACTCTACCTATAAGTAAACAGGTACAGTAATTAATGAATTCTGAGAGAGGGAAAGTCAATATTCTCCATGGATAAGCCTCTCACAGATTATCCAGTTCCAAATGGTCAGCCATAGTGGATATCAGATGTAAAGCAAAGGATAACAAGGCTACAATCCACAACCGCAGAGAAACTAGGTAACAAGGAGGAACCTAAGAGGGACAGACATATATGATTCACCCTAAGACTTTTCATGATAGTGTGGTACATCTGTTTCTGGCAACGCTAATCTACTTCAAAAAAGGATGAAGAACATCAAAGGACCTCCATATGGTTTTGCTTTTACTGTGGGCAAGGACCTGCCCTGGCCTAGGCTATTGACAGTATGTTGTCCAAATTGGATAAGCAGCACAAGAAAGAATATGACTGTGGAAATTTGCCAAGTCAAGGTAGGACAGTCCTTCAAAATTCCCGCTTCACAGAAACATCTGTCAGATATTCTAGGCCCATAGACTAAAGAAGGATACCCCAACATTGTGAAGAAACTTGGGTGACTGTCCTGTCTGCTACCTGTCTCTGTCATTTTTATAGTTTTTAGAAGTTGCTTACTCTGCATTTCCCGTTTACTCAGATAATACTTTATCCTTCTCAGGTCTCTGATAGTGTTGAAAACTAGATAGTTATACCATTTTCTTTGTTATCAAATTCAGAAAAGAAACTTACAGAAAGATATGTAATGTTTATATGGTTGAAAGACATAGAAGCTTAAGTTATCCATCTAAGAAAATGATTTTAGGTCTAAAGGGATTTTTTATACTGCTAATACAAGTTAAGATAGAAAATAGTTTAGGTTTTAAACTTTGGACTCACTAAATATAGGGTATATAACAGAGTATTTTCTCCCAATTTGCCAGATACTAATGAACTGGACATTGTGAATGTAATTCTTACTTGATAATTGTCCACATTATTTATATTTTCCCTGTGTTAAAGCTAAAACATTTCCTTTTTATTTAGACAAAAAGAAGGAAATATTGTAGGATATTTGATGACACTGTGAACCCCAAGTTGTTGTGGGATTTCTGACATTCAGACCAATGACCAATGGGAGTAGTTTGGCCTTATGGGTATGGTCATCTCTGAGGATACATGACCCTGTAAGAGTTCTTAAGGGTGGGCTTTGCAAGTCTCTCTCTTTTTTTCTCTCTCTCTCTCTCAGACTGGTTAGAGCAGGTGGTGAATGGTGGAGAAGCATGGCTTGCAGTTTGGTTCCAATTGCCATGGGCAGAATGGCAGGACAATGACAGCTGGATCA